>CBVK0103702769.1:0-19998 GCA_900067695.1 Picea abies
GTGGTTGTGCTCTTTCCAGATAGACCAAAGCACGAAGCCAGGAAAAAGACTCCCAACTATATTAAGGATTAATTTTTTGAATGGGTTCAATCTTCAACTTCCAATGGTTTGTACAATATTATTTCTAAGATGATATAATTGACGAAAGAGTGTGGCCACTCTATCCCAAAACACATTCACTGCAGGACATTCATTGAATAAATGTCTGGTAGATTTTCCTTCCAATTGACACATGTATCATAGAGAGGGACCTTCAAAACCTCTTCTCACTAATTTATCACAGGTTAATGTTTTCTTCCTAACAAGAAAGGATAATATTTTAGGCCATTTCTCTAGAGTCCAAATCTTTTTCCAAATGACTTATTTGACCAAATTGATGTGGCCCTCTTCGAGAGCATAAGTTGTTTGACTTTGAAGTGACCATCTCTGTGATGGCCCCATATGAGAATATCTTGGCTTGTTATAAATATTATTTTCCTTGACTTGAGATGATCTTCCAAGGATTTTGTTGTTTCTCTATCTAATCCAGTTGGCCAACTAGTTCTAGGTTTCCAAACTCTATATGAGTAAGGTTGAGAGCTAATGTTTTCTTCAAAGTATTTATGGACAGTATTCTAGCCAACATCTATGAGGGAGGCTCTAGCTTGCTAGATATTTTCTGGAAGCCCAAGTTTGTCCTCTTAGTGCCATGCATCATCCCAAAACAACAATGTGGTATTTCCTTGAATCTCCTAGAAGCAATTATTATGGATTAAGGCTATATTATTCCAAGCATTATTCCAAATTAGTAAGCCTAGTATTTCACCTTCCATGTAGATGACATCATTCTCCTCAATGTTTCTCACATATTTCACTCTCCATATTATGGCCCATGGGTCCTATTTCCATTTTATCCATTTCCACTAAGTTTTGGCTACTAAAGCCTTACCCATGGTTCAGGTGTCCTTGATCCTCAATCCCCCTTCCCATTTAGGTAGACAAACCTAGTCCCATGCCACCAAAGCCCATTTTATTTCTTTCTTGGGTATTCCCTACTGGAAGGCTCTCCGAGGGCCCTGAATTTCCTTGATGATCTTAGTCGGTGCTACCAAAATAGAGAGAAACTAGAGATGTGAGGATTGCAAGATTGATTTAATGAGGGTAATGTTTCCCAGAAGGGTCAAAAATCTAAAAGTCCAACTGTTGTGTTTGGTTTCAAGTTTGGCTAGAATGTCCTCCTAAGAAATATTTATAAGGGTTTTCTCTTGTAATGGTGCTCCTAAATATTTAGCAAGAATCATCCCTTTTTTATAACCGAGAATTCAAGTGATATTTTATTTGATGGTTAGAGGCATAATGAAAATAAAATGACTAAATTTCTGAAGTTTATCAAGGCTATGGAATCTAGCATGAAGGTTTTCAAAATCAACTTAAAGGAATTAACTTCCCTGATAGTAGGTGGTCCCATGAGTAGAGTATCATCGATGAATTGTAGGTGGGATAGACGGTCAAAGTGTGGGTGTATCTTGACTCCTTTAATTTTGTTAGATTTTAGGTATATTTTTAAGCTTCTTCCAATACCTTCTACCATAAGAAAGAAAATAAAAAGGGATAGATGATCTCATTTTCTAATGCCTCTAGATAGATTGAAGATAGGAGAGGCAGAGACATTTACTAGAATATAGAAAAATGAAGTAAATATCAAGTTATAGACCCATGAAATCCATTATGGGAAGAGTCCATAGGTAGCAAGAATTTTTTGAAGGAAGTTCCAATTAAGTATTTCATAAGCTTTAGACATATCCAACTTAGTCATCATCCTGCAAATCAATTGGATTTCATAGAGTGTATAGCCTCATGGGCCACAATTATACTGTCTAAAATTTTCATGCCTTCCACATAGCCCCCTTGTTCTAGGGAATTTATATTTCTCATAATAGGCTTCAACCTGTTGGAAACAACCTTGGTGATGATTTTATAGATAACATTACATAGAGAGATGGGTTGGAACTTGTCAGTTGTATTTTCCTCTTGGTCCTTGGGGATCATAGTAACAAAATTTGAGTTGAAGGCTTGGAGTATTCTTCCTAAGTGTATTGATTCTTCTACAATATCTCATACATATCTACCTATCATTGAATAGCAAGATTGGAAGAAATCTAGGGTAAAACCATCAAGAGCCAGAGACTCACCTACTACCATATCTTTAACAGTTTGAGTGACTTCCTCCAATGTTATGGTCTCATCAAGATTAGATTTTTTTCATGAGATAACAACGAGGGGATTGAACTTTTTATGACTAGGATTACCACTTGTCTATTGGTTTAGAGCTTAGTTAGAAAGTGGCTAAAATGATTTGTAAGATCTTGCTCAATGTCTTCATGATTTTCAATCTTTTTTTCCAAGATTACTTTGAGAGAGACTATTATATTCTCGTTTCTTCTATTTATCAAAGATTTATGAAAAAACTTGAAGTTTTTGTCCCCTTCTTTTAGCCAATGAATTATTGATTTATGTTTCCATAGAACTTCTTCTTTCTTATCTCATATTCCAATTTCCATATGGAGGTAGAATTTTCAGGCTACAAGTTCTGTTGGTATCTCTACTTGAATGATAGTTGTGAATAAGGTTTCCAAATATTTTGATAGTTGTATTTTAGCTTGAAAGATGTTACCAAAAACCTCATTTTTCCACACTTCAATTCTTTGTTTGATTTGTTTTAGTCTCTATTGGAATTGATACATAGTGGAACCTTGAATAGTATTTCCTTCCTTCCACCAAGTTTCTATGTTGTGCATGAAGTCAGGGTGACCAAACCAAAACTTTTCGAATTTGAAGGGTTTTGATCTAGGAGTAAGGGAACTTTCCCAAGAAAGAGTTATTAGCCAATGGTTTGAGCCAACAAAGACATTTGGAGACTAGAAACCTATCTAGCCTTAATACAATAAGATACACTCTCTCTCTTTTTATTGTTCCAAGTGTGTCATCCATTGTTGGTATATATGTCATCCAATCACAACTTATCTATGGTTTCCTTGAATGATACACTATAAACATCCAACTTGCATAGACCACCTCTTGTTTCCTATAAATAAGTGACCATGTTGAAGTCTCCTCCTATAAGCCAATCCTACCCCTATAGAACTAATCATAGAGCCTGGATAGAGTGTAAAAAGGCTATTTAAGAGTGGGATTGGAGGGTCCATATGCATTGGTTATTTCTCCCTAATATTGAGATCTTATTGTTGTGTACATGGTTGATATACATTTGTTGGTTTCCATTAGAATTGTGAACGTAATTTGGATTAGGTCCTAGAGGAGTGTGAGACCTCATCTTTCTCCCTCTATGTCCACTGTTAATACTTCACTTCCTTTCCATAATTTTCTAGCTATTGTTTCCATTGTTTCACAGTCACATTTAGCTTCTTGGCAACTATTTAAATCCTTAACAATCGATGTTTTCTTGTAGCATTCACACCTCTATTGTTCTATGATATAATATTCATGTCTAAAATTTTGGTTGAGAGGAGAAATGATTCTATATAATCCCTTTATCTTTGGTCGAGTTAACAGGAAGAGCCCCTGCCTCCTCCAAATTTTGCTTAGTTGTCTTTCTACCTCATTTTTTCTCCTCTACAACTTATTTTTTTAGTTTTGATTGGATTAGTTTGAATGCATAGGTCGCCTACGAAAGAATGGGTTTGGGATGAGTTTCCAATCTTCATTTTACCTTTCATCGAGTCTCTTTAGAGTTATTGAAATTGAGTTTATGGGAGGTTGATTAGATGTTGTTTGCCTGATTAGATGTTGTTTTCCGTGTTTAGCTATTATGGATGGGAGGTCGATCTCCACATATTCTAAGTCCATATATTATTGTAATTTTTCCTCCTTTGGGTCTTGTTGTATTTAATTCTCTATAGGCATGTCTTGAATCCCTGTTGATCCATCATATCCCTTAAAAGTAGGTTGTTGTGTGCCTATTTTTTGGGTGTTATATTTTGAATTTTCCTCCAAATTGATTGTTGAAGGTTCCCATATTTGGGTTTCAATATCCTCAATTGAATCCAAGATATTGAAATTGTTGGATTTCTTTCCTTGATATGTAGTTGTAGAGTTAATAGTTTTCCTTCAAGAGTTATGTTTGTTGGGAGATTTAGTAAAGCCCTCCTTGTTAGTAGTATCTTTATTTTTTTCTCGGGTAACTTCTACATTCAAAGGGAAATCTATGAATAGATGGACATGTGCATGACATTTTCAACATTTAAAATGAATATGCTCATAATCTAAGGTCTACGGCCTTTCAAAATCTTGGAAGTTTACGCTAATTGAATCTAGAAGATCACTTGAGACATTCATGTAAATACAAATCCTTATGTATGAGGTGTACCTACCATATTTAGTGACCTATGAAGTTTTGACAAAGGATCCAAGGGTATTCCCTATGCCTTCTAATGTTTCTTTCTCCTAAAATTCATGAAGGAGAGAGTACACATAGAACCAAACCAAGGCTTCCATGAAATCCTCCTTCTCAAGTGAAAATCACTATGTCCAGTACCCACTATAAGGAAAAGACCCTCTAGTGGAGGTTTTTGCGGACATCCTTGTAAAAATATCCCAAAAATCCGTTTATAGCGGATGATACTAGCGAAAGTGAGCAGGTGGAGGTTTTAGTGGATGTTTTTACATCGGTGTTTTTATAAGTACATAATGCATTGGTGAGTTTTATACAATAGGCGCATCGATGCCCTCAAAGCTAGTGCACCATAGCAGGGTTATTGCAAATAAAGAAAAATATTATCCGGTGCGCTACCAAAATAAGGACACACCGGGAAATAATGACGCACCATAATAGCATTCTTTTAAAAAGTTATGGTGTGCAACATAACACTGAAAGCATCTGTGTGTTATTAGTAGAGCGCATTGTTATATGGTTAAATAAAAGCATTTACGCACCAATGTAGGATTGTGTCAAAAATATATTCTAATGCACTCCATTGTATCATGCGCACTGGTGCGCACCAATGCTCCAAAATGGAGCACCGTGTTAGGGTTAATTTCCAAATTTAGGCAGTGCACTATGTAAAACCAATCGCACCGGGGCATCTATGATTATACCGGACCGTGTCATGCTTAAATAAAATAAATTGCACTATTGTAGTTTTTCAAAAAATGTACGACGATGCGTTATGTAGTAGTATACGCACTGGTGCGCACGCGTGCACAAAAATACACACACCATGCTAGGGATGTTTTAAAAAATAAATATAACTAGTGCGCTCATTAAACATGTATGCCCCAGTGTGGTTGTTCATCGGACGCACTAAAACAAGGTTTTATAAAAAAAACTTATCGACGATAAAAATCATTTTTACCATTTTCAATGTTGTAGAGCTCAAAAGCATCGGTTCAACCTTTGTCTATCTAAAGCGCCCTTCCATCGGTGGTTTCCTTGGTTGCATTCCTTTCGTCTTTTACTCGGTGTGTAGATTTCAAATTTTTCCAAATGGTGGGAAAATTTAGTTTTTTTTTAGTACATCGCAACCATGCCTCCCAGATGAAAAAATGTCCAAGTAATGTCCTTGTTTCTTCATAACTTAAGTTTTCACCAGATTAAAATTTNTGNAAGCTCTTCCGATCTCACGACTGGAATGCACCGTAAAAAGTTTCTTATTCAAAAATTTAGAAAATTTTACGTGAGAGTGCATCTACATTAGTTACACGCACCGGTGCGTGTGGTGAATGTATACTCACTGTTTTTTTGCTAATTTTTAAATAATTGTTTACGTGCGTTAATATTTTAATTTGTTTTTTGGTTTAAGCGATGCGTATGATAAATGTAACGCATCGAGGCGTATGTGTTGTAGTGTATCACCCCGGTGCGGTATTGTTTTCCAACGTATCGCATAACACAGTAGAACATATTTTGTTCGATGTGTTAGTTTACACTGACGCACCGGTCATGGTACTCACAATATCTATATGCTCACTGCCAACGGTGCATGATTGTTTTTTAGGTGCACCGTTAATGCAATTAACTTATTTTTTAAAGGAAGTTATTTTTCCGTATTTATAAATAAATTTACCATTCAGTAGATTTTTTTTATGTTTTATGTATGAGTGAGGCTGATTTATTTTATATGTTAATCATGCAGAGACATGAGCGGAGAGAGAAACAACAGTAGTAGGAGCAGAGGGTGAACATGTACAATGTTGTACAGGAATGGAGGCAAGGGAGAGGGAGAGGGAGAGGGATTTGTACCCTCACCCTATTACTACAACGACTCATATTCTCTTGAGATATGTAGGCCTCCTTAAGTACTATGAGGAGGCTACATCCTTTAAGGGGCACTCCAGGTTGTTGGTGCATCTAATCCATTGATGAGATGTCCATCGACATGATTTATATGTGGGTCCAGATCAGTGTTACCATCCCAATGAGGAGGATATTTAATTTATCACTGAGCTATCCAAGAGAGGGGAGTATTTTACCTAGTTCCCATATGTCCCGGTAGGTGTTTATGCTGGGAGTCAGCTCATGTACTCTCAGCGATATATTGGGGTTGAGGTACTATCCCCAACTAATTTTCAGGTGTCTAGTGGACAAATGAAAAATTGACTCTTTCAGTGAAGAGGAGGTTAGGCGCCTCTCACTCTAGGTGACTACCATGTCCCACTTTACCGATGATGGGAAGTACATTAGTTGACCTCTTTTGTATTATATTGATTTGTTGGTACAACGACCATGATGTATCAGATGGTTTTCCATTTTTTGCGGCAGTTTTGTATAGAGCTCTAAAAACGTTGGGCTATGATACATGGAAGGTCAAACTTCCCATTTGCCTCAGAGTTGTTTTTCTTATTTTTTGAAAGGTTTCCAGAGATGAGGCCGACTTTTGTCCATCATACTGCTAGGTCAAGGACTCATGTATGGATGTGACTGTGGGGGGAGATGATACCTAAGAGGGGATAGCCAGAGTTTCCAGCCAGGATTGCGCCAGATGCACTAGGGATACTAGGCAGTGTGGAAAATCACATGTTTGTCATGGTGTCGTGTCCTTACGTGGGTTTGGATTGGCAAGAATGTCCGAACATCCTCTTCACACTAGATGAGCCACTAGATGATAGAGGTAATATTAGTGTTTTGCTTAAATTAATATAGTTTCATTTTATTGTCTTACTTAATTAGAATAAAATTAATTCTAACACATTCAACTTGTTTTATTAAATTGTTTAATGAATTAACTGTGTAATTTTTTTTTGTACAATATATTTTGTAGATATTACCACATTCATTGGGGACGTGCCTCCTCCCTGAGCAGATGACGATGAGGAGATGATGCATGAGACCGCGACGGGTCAAGGTCCTCGGGTGCAGATATCTGACGCCATGCACCATAGGTCCGATACCATATTCGGGTTGGAGTTGGGTGACCGACTCTTTGCACTTTTGATTGAGGTGGGAGTCTTCCCTACCCTAATGCAAGACATCAGGGTAGATCCTATTCTCTTTGAGCTTTGTAGGGATATGTCACGTGATTTTATGCCTCTTATGCGTCATATCATCGGAGCTTCCATGATACTAGCAGCGAGGATGGATCCCGATGATAGGAACATCTCTTCTTCCAGTATGACTCGTTCATTTAGTACCCCATCTATTGATGAGGGTAGTCATGATCATCCTTCTCCACATCCTCCTCCTCCTCCTTCACCTCACCCAGATCATGAGGAGGCAACACATATTTCTCCTCCTCCTCCTCTTTCACCTCACCTAGATGATCAGGTATGACCTATTCATCATCCATCATCTTCCACTACAAACTAGGCCTCCACTACTGTTTTAGATATGCAGATTATCTCATTGGCTGGACCAGATATGTTATAGCAGTTATTTGACTTGTTTGTCCATGATATATATATATATATATGGTGTTTTTTTTTCTATTGATCATGTTGATGATGTACTTAATTTATATGTTGATGTGTATATTGTTAGGTCATGTTAGATTTGGATGTTAAATGTGCTTGATAGATGTGTATATTATAACATTGTTCATTAGATGTGCATTTTTCCTGTTGATCATGATGATATACTTAATTAATTTATTTGTTGATGTTGATGTGTACATTTTTAGGCCATGTTAGATATGTTTAATGCTAAATGTGCTTGAAATATGTGTATGTTAAATGATGCTTGTTAGATGTGTGTGATGATGATGTTAGAAAATGATTGTCTTTTGTTAGATGTGATTACAATGATGATGCCCTGTTAAATTATTAGATATGTGTGCTAGCTAATTAATGATGTTTATATGTGCTAGAGGTATATATAATTAGACGATGTTAGCTAGCGAATATAAATGTGTATTTTAGATGTTGTTTATGTTTGTTATAAGATGGTTATCATCATCATGTATATTTTTATAAATTACAAAGTTCAATATGGTTGAAACTATAATTATAAAATTGAAACTATAATTGCATAGATAGTTCATTATACATATTCATTCTAACTTTTTTTTTTTTTCAAAAAACAAATCACATATGAATAAATATTACTTTCCATTGTACTAATTACTCTTTTTTAATAGACTCTTCTAAACTAAAAATTGTTATTATAAAAAAGTTATGATCTCCAATGATAAGCATTATATTGGCTTTAAATTTGTATGGCTGCAAATCTTCCTATTGTTATTTTTGTCATTATTTCGTAAGTTGATTGCTATCAAATTTTAAAATATTACTTCATTAATTGTGGTTTTACTCAACATTGGGAGCATAATTTTATAAATATTTTCAAAAGAAATTATAAAATTATGTAAACTAACAAACACTACTTTAGTTAAAAACCAAATTATCACAAAATCATGTTATAAATTTAATTTTTTAATTATAAACCACATTTGTTTTGTTAATCTTACTTTTAAATCTACAAAATAAATGAATATAAATTTAGTTTTTGAATCATCATGTTAACATACCCTCAAAAATGTTTTACTATTAAACATGTATATCAACCATATCATTACATCTAATTATATCAACATAAAAAGTAGAATTCCATATCCCATTAAAATTTCAACTAGACATTTAACATTTTTTAGGATTTCACAATTGGAAATACTTAAAGAAGATGAAACATTTTTAAATATATACAATGACATATAAATATGTTCAAATAACAATCGTTCCATGCAATCACAAATAATTTGAAAGACAAACACATTACACATCAAACTGATTGTTAACCAACTAAAATTGTTCAAAGATTTGTTATAATTATTAACATTTCCTATGTTAGAAAATGAATAAAAAATAATATAATTAGTGAAATAAAGAATATAACAAAAATATACAATAACAGTATTAAAGATGAAATCAAACATGTACATATCACTCTCTGTTGTCATCACCCTCATTATCTTCCTCGCTTGGCATGATAACATTGTTGTTCTCAAAAATATTTTTTGATCTAGGTTCGTGTTTTAATACAAACCATCAATCCTTATCCAACATATCTAGGTAAACAAACACGTGGTTGCAGTGTTTTAGGAAAACATAAAGCTCATTAGTTTCATCCCACATATTTTTAGAGTTCATACATATCATCCCACTATTAGATCTTCCTTTACATTATTTCGATCAAAGGTGTCCCACCACTTGCACCTAAAAATAACACATTGGAAAGAAGAGAAGTCCACTCGAATGATCTCTTGTATATTTCTGACATAACCTAACTCCTATGTATGGTGTTTTGATCGCAGTGGCTAGCACAACTAGATTGGTCTAACTTGAATTCCACTCCACAATCTTGTTCCATGTGTCCATCATCGACATCCTCTATGAAAAAATGATGTCCATATGCCCACATAGATGGGAACAAATGAACCTATAAAAAAATGAACAAATCACAGTGTCAATATGTGCCAATAACCTAACCATTAAAATATAAAATAATATAGACATACTTACAATTCAATTGTGCATTACGAAGTTAAAAATTATGTACACAAAAATATTATTGCCTAGTTGTTACAACCAATCCCTCTGTTTAGTGCATCCTCTTCTTCACATGGGTAATGACCAGATGCACCATATTTCTCTCTGACTTGGTCAACAACCCAACTGTTGAAGCATATCATTGGCATATTTTCTTTTAAATGATCAGGATAAGGCATGCCTCTACCATTCAACCATATGAATTTTTTCCTATCACTTTCCCATTTCCTCCTCTTTTGTTCATACATTGCGACCCATGGATATGTTGCCTTCGAATTGTAAGGAATGAATTTATTGATGGCATCAATTTCTGAATTCAATGATGTATTCATGAAATCAAACCAACATATAATACATATGAGATCATGAAAATATACATTATGAAGTTCACTGTGAATAGTTATTGTGTAGAAATTTGACAAACGATAAGCCACTTACTATTTATCAAGCGCCTTTTTCCATTCATTTGGAGAATCTCCCATTCTATTTTGTATTCATCTCTTTCATCGACCCAAATCACTACACTTGAGGTGTTGTCGATATGATTGATGTACTCATTGGAATAATATAAAGACCCATATGATATGTATCCATCTTCCATAGAACCCTCTGGTTTCTCCCTTAGACGAACAAATCCTTTCAATTTCTTCATGTACCTCTCTAAAAAAAAATCCAATGACAGGAGACCAACTCGACTAATTCAACCTCATCTACTAGGTGAATTAGAATATGAACTTGCAATTCCATGAAACTTGGTGGTAGTTCCTTCTCAAACATACAAACAATCTCAGCTATCTCTTGACGCCATCATGGAATGCTATCCATATGAATCTCCTTTGATGTGATCCAACGTACAAATGCAAATAATTTAGATATGGCATGCCTTAGTTCATGGGGGAAGTCATGGTTCACACACCCACACACGAGAAGAGGATAATGGAACTACAAAGTAAACACATAAAAAAAATAATTATGTTTTATCCCATGGCATAAAAATAAAAATTACAAATAATAAAATCATATTTTTGACATACGTCGTACCTTTAGAAGGTTCAAATGGTCATGTGATTTCAACCCCAACAAATGGTATTGATGCACGGTGAAGCAACTTCGTAGGGAAGACCCATATAAAGAAGGCACCTTCACACCCAATATAACTTCATTTTCCAAAGAAAGATCTCATTTCTTCAAAATCCATGGGACATCACCTTCTTTGAAAGACCAGGAGGGACTAGCCTCTCCTCTACTTTCTTTTCTTGGCCAATGTTTCTTTTTAGTTTTTGAAAAAATAAGATCTCTCCTCACAACCAATGTGTCACTTTCTTTCAATGATATGTTCCTCCATAAAGAAGATGAAACATTTTTAAATATATGCATGGGATCTAGTAAGTGGGCAATCTTAAGATGCTCACAATAGGGGAGCTCATAAAAGATAGATTTCCTTTTCATCCCAATGGGAAATTTCTCAACATAGGTGTCGAAAATTTTTGGATGATCAAACATAGGATCCCCATTTGAATCGAACATTTCTGTAATCTCCTTCTCCTTCTCTCTCTCATATGCTCTAAGCCATTCTGTCGGTGTCATTATTGCAGGCCTTTGGGTTCTCTCTGGTTTACCATTGAAAGTGGATGTTGCTCTTCTATAAGGGTTTTCTTTTGGGAGGAATACCCTCGATCAGTCGTACATTGGATTTCATAGGTGGTTGAACCACCTAGCCTTTAGAGAAGGTAGACAATATTTACATCCATGATAGCCTTTAGTTACAAGACTTGCGAAATTATTGTATACATAACACATTAGCGTTTAAGAATAAAATTTTAATCACAACGAATCAAATATGAAAATAAATATTGTTACATATATAAACAAATCAATAAACATGCTAATTACCAGAGAAAACTCCTAAGCCTGGATAATAATGTGTGGTGTAAGCACATATGCCATAGAATGTAAAACTCTTTTCTGTTGTGATGGGTCTTAATACAATGTATACATGTATCCCTTCCCATAATTTCTTCAATTCATCTACCAATGGTTGTAGGTAGACATCCATATTCTTCACTTGTGCTCTACCAGGGACTATAAGATCCAACATAATATGTTCATTCTTCACGGACAACCATGGGGGGATATTTTTATTGATCACTACTACATGACAAATAGAATAGTTGGTGTTTTGGAGGGAATATGGGTTCACACAATCCATTGCTATGTTGATTCGTAGACTTCGTACTTCATCCTTGATTTTTTCTAGCCATGTATTCTCTATATGCTTCATGTTTATTGAATTTGTTGGGATTCCCATAACTACTGACTCACTTCTATGTGAGGCATGCCATCCCTGCAACATAGCTAATTCTTTGCAATGAAAGAGCTTTTGAATCCTTGGGATTATAGGGATGTGCCTCAATATCTTATGAGGAGGACCATGCGATTTACCATTTTTATTTTATTTATGGTACCTGTCATGCCCACATTTCAGACATATCTCTTTGTTTGCATATTATCCTCTATATAGAATACAATCATTCAGACATGCATGATATGATATATACTCAACACCTAACATTTTCAACAACTACTTTGCCTCTTCGCAAATACCGAGCAAAACATTATCGCTAGGAAGAACCTTATCTTTGAATATCCTGTAGTTAGTGGGAAATAGAAATGTATAAGGTCATTTAACGTTTATAAAAACAACCATTTCTAATGTTGATTGTGTGACAAGATTTATCAAAATTAATATAAGGCACTTGTTGGTCAATTACCTCAATATTACCGAGAAACATGTGTATGACATGCCAAACTTTGCTTTCATGTTGTATAGTAACATTGTTGTCCCAAGATGGGTATAATTTGACCAGGTACTAGGTCCAAAGAGAGGGGTGGTGGAAGCAGATTTTAGGATTTCAAAAATGGTATCATTGATATGAGCATCATCCCCTAGCTCATCATTATTGAATGCATCTATCAACATTGTCTCCATGGAATTCATATATTGTAAGTAATCATCCATACCAACCAATTTTTTATTGTCTTCATTTCCAACTTTTGAAGAACTACTATTGTTATAGTCATTCCTAATTGGTGAATCTGGATGTAGTGGGAATTGAATAGGTGGTGGATTCAACCATTCTTGGTACTCTTCCTCTCCGATTTGTGCTCTCATTTCAACCTTCTCTTGGGTTGAAATTGTTGTGGGGTGCAACAAAAGATGGTAGGTAGGTATCTCATCATCAGAAGAATCCTAATTTCAAAAATATTGAACATTAGTACATCGATGATATTAGTAAACAAAATGAAATAAAAATTTTGTTCAAGTTGCATTATACCAAACAATTGTTACCATCGCCAACCAAGGATTGCAGCTAAAATATGGAATGTCACAATTGGCAGGGCAAAGTGGTTGTCCATTTTCATCTACCAACTGCTTGCGGCATGTTGCTCCTGATAAGACCTTCCGACGTTTTTGAACTGGTACTAGAATATTTTTTGCATATGAAATCGATTATGATGCAGGATCCTGCAAATTTTGATACATTTTTATTTAGATTGACATGGATAAAAACAAAATTCAATGAGATAATCGAAACATAAATAAAATAAGTTAAACTTACTAGAGATGAAAAGGGAGAACTCAACGATGGACTTTGAGCAATATGGAATGGGTTGGAATTTGAAGAATTGGACATTTGATCATATAATAAGGTTTTCTCCCTCCATTTTAGCAAAATTAGCAATAAATTTTCCTATACATATCTAAAATAAATTTCAAGGACCATACTACAATCTGAGTTTGAATATAGTTTTGAAACCATTTTTTAAGAATAAGGCGACATAAAACATAAAATGTATAATGAAGTATTGTAAGTCATGTGAATTCATCCTAAACGATAATTTGAGATGAATATGCTATTTATGTGCAAATAAAAGTTCAAATAACTTTAAAATCATCCCAGTGCGCTTATAAACCACAAACACACCGATGTGTTGAAAAATCAACCACACCGTGTTTCCAGATTTTGTTAATAAAAAACAATTATATGTCTTTGGTGCGTCAATTAATATGGATGCATTGGTCTGTAATGTAATATGGCCGCACCGATGCGTCTTACATAAACGCATCGTCGTGTCGAAAAAGTTAAAAAAAAAAAACACAATTTTCTTAAAACAAATAAAAAAAGAGCAGGAATCGAATTTGATAAAGTCATTTAAATACTAAAAATCTATTCACTATTTCTTTATTTTGCAAAATTTTGTAGGGGAGAGACTTGCAAGACAGACATACGAAGGAACACTACGGAGGAGAAGAATACTTTGGAACTACAATATTATTCAGAATATGATAATTTGAAGGGTATTGTGATTCACTCTAAACCCTTTTCATATTTTTTTCTTAATATTAAGAGAGTATTCAATATTTTCAGTATTTTGCTAAAATTTACATGAGATGGATTTGGAAGAGAGACATACCGAGGAGCACTGTGGAGAAGAAGAACACTTTGGTATTGTTTGTGGAGCCTGATTATCTTCCTGATTCAAAGGTTTGTTTTAGCCATGCTTGGACCCCATTCCCTAATGGGGGGGTGTGAAGGGGATTTCCCCCCCACAACTATCGCTAGGGGGGGGACAATTTGTGTATCTCCCCAACGGGGGATTCTGGTGTAACGCCCCCAAAGTGAAATGTTGGGAAAAGTTGCCTTGTAAAATATTGTGATTTCGTAGTCAATCTAGACCATTCATAATAAGGTGGTAGATCTAATGGTAGAAGTTATGTTAGGGTTTTTTTCCCTAGAAGGAAACCCTCTTTTATGAGGGAATTGGATTGCGGCTGTGTATGTATGTGATTATTGTATTCTAAGAGAGGATATCGTGAGAGAAAGAAGAGGAAGTTACAGCGGGCGTGTTGTAGGTTGTATCCCTTCATTTTGATGGATAATTAAAAGGAAGGACCTGACAATTTCTCTGGTGGACGTAGCCCACACTAGGTAAACCACATATATATGTGTCTCTATTGTATTATATATCTTATGTGTTTTATTTCCACATTTGTTTTATTTTATTGCTCTGTGATCCTATTTTTCTAACATTTGGAACAATAGAAATATTCAGAAAATCAGGATTTGAAGGGTATGGCGATTCACTCAAAACCTTACATTCATATAAAAAATAAAAAATAAATGAAAATCATACTTACCTTAAACCCTTGTTTTTTTTTTCTTACGTGAATGAAAAATTTCACCCTAGGGTTTAAATCCCTCTATCACTTCAGAATTAGGGCTTTTCGTTTTAGGTATTTTAGATCTAATCTCAAACGCAGTCAACCCTCTACCTTTTTTTTTTTTTTTAAACGGTTTCTAATTCAGCGTTTTTTTTTTTAAATGTTTTCCGATTTTCCAGTGCACCATTTCGATAGAAACACACCGATGCATTTATGTATAAGTAACACACCGATAAAGCCAGTTTTGTTTTTTTTTTAATTTAAAAATGTGGTGCAAAAAAATTTATCGATGATGTTTTCTCATATAAACAACACAAAAAATGTTGTCACACAATTTTTTTAATTTTTTTTCTCATTGGTGTGTAATTTTTCTATTGTTTCTTTTATGAATGTTTATTTTTTTTGCTATGTTTTTGTTTTCTATTGTAGTCGTTATGATGTCTTCTATATATATCACACTATTGTAATTCACAATATTTTTAAAAAGAAATTAAATTGTTCGATGTGTGTTGTTGTATGGAAAGCCCCAATGCATTTGATGTAATAAACACACCAGTGTTTTGTATATAAAAAGCGCACCAATTACAACAATTTTTTTTTCGCTAAAAATTATGTGATTTATTTATAAAATATATTTAATAATTTCTGTATTAAATGGTACATGTTGTATATTGATAAAAATATGAGTGAGAAGAGTTCAAATAAGAAAATGTTTGGTCGACACAATGATGACACATCTGGAAATACAAAAAAGACAAGTTCTTTGTAAATTCTATACAAAATTAATATGGTTGAACTATATGTAAGTTTAACTAATATGTATTGGTTAGTGTGTGTCATGCATGGTGACAAAATGAGGAAACTCGATAAGATTATTTCTGATCTAAGTGCAAAAGAGAATAAAAGTTTGATGGAACAATTACTAAGGGATGAATCAGGTGAATGAAAAAATACTATTCAATATGATTTTTTTTTTTGAATTTTCATTAATAATATACTTAGGAATATTAGACGACATGTTTCAAACAATCTATTATTTCACATATGTTTAATGTTCTACATGAACCAACAACGAGGGAACAAAATGTCATCATAACAAAACAAAATTAATTAATATAGAAGATGTAAATGATGATGAATTGGTCCTTAACTCATCTAGAGTGGTGCTGGAGATTAATCAAAGGGGGGGGGGATTTTATAGAACTATGAGGGATATAGTGGAACGAATGTATAGATGTAATTTCCACTTTTTTTCTTTTTTCTTTTTTGTACTAGGGGAATCGGCAACGGATGGTTCTCGTACTCGTGTGACACGGGGTCGATACCCGTCTGCTACCACTATAACCCCAGGTGCAACCACCCATCCTGCAAGAATGGTGCACAAGTAAATCCGGGTGAGAATCGAACATGAGACCTTTCCTTCCATTTACACGACACTTGCCAATCCATCTACACCCGCGCGGGCGATGTACTTTCCACTTACAATATAGAAATCAATCCAATTATTCCAAGAACCAGGTTATATTTAAACTATAGGAAGCATTTCCAGGGCAATGGTCAATGAGACCTGTCAGACTTGCAATAGCAAAAACATACAACAACAAAAAAGAATCATTCAAAAAGTAATATTCCTAAAAACACTTTTTTAGAATATATATATATATATATATATATATTACAAAGTATTCATTTATTAAAATATCAATTTTGTGATATTTAGTTTGCATATATCAATATAAAAATACTTTATATTCATATTATTTTTCAGGAAAATTATAGAAAATCCCAGAGGACCAACGAGCTGATATCCGAAATATATCAATAGGAATGTCCAAAAAGGATTACAAGGAGATGGTCAAAGAATTGGACATAATTGCATCGCAGGAGGAGCTATCTCAACAAAAATGTGCTTCAAATGTATGTAATCATTAAATTTATCTATTAGGTACAAATAATTAAATAAACATTAAATATTAATTTTCAAATATTATCTTACAGAAAAGAAAAGAAAATGGAACTCATTCTACACATAAAAGTAGACGACAAGGAAGAAAAGGGTTGATAGCAGAGTTTGTGAGTAATTGTTAATTCCTTATAACAACTTAAGGGTTTTTTTTGTTTTTTTTTTGTATATTTTAAGTTGTTTTACAACAACCATCCTTGAATGTCTTCAAACAAGTGCTAACATACAAAGAAGAGTCATCAGAAAAATTGATTGACATTGGGTTAATTAAGGGTTGTGAGTATATGCTAGAATATCAAAAATTAATTGTGGAATTTGTAATTATAATCTATGTTGCTTTACTTCTATCATTTTATAATTAATGAAACAAAAATAATACTTTATATTAAATATATGATTTATTATGGGGTATAAAACTTGCAGGAAACAAAGTATGGAACTGAGCCAACAGAAGAATTGCTTAAACAAGGCATGAGATTTGATTTTGAGCACGTGTATGATTCATGAGTCAATTCTTGCTTTGGAGGTACATTGCTTTTCAATTTACATTCATGTATATTATTTATTTGAATTTTCATTATTCTCACCAATGTAGATAGACTTAGTACAATTTATTTTTATGTTTGTAGATGGAACTTCAAGAAGAACAAAACAATCGAGACAATCAACCAAACATTCAACAAAATAACCCAAGGCATGGAAGTAGCTCGAGCAGTAACAACAGTTCCAGTGAAGAATGGTGACCAATATATTTGGATATCAATGCAAGCTGCAATTGTAATTTTTTGAAATAATTATCTATGAAAATCAAACATTTGTGTTTAATGTAACGGACATAGTGTTCCAATTGAAAGACAATGGATTACCGATAAGTGTCCCGTTTTGTATGACAAAGACCCTCGTATTCATATAATAAAATATGTTAATGTATTCTATTGCATTGTTCAATGTCGATGTGAAATGTTACATCGTTGATTAAATATATGGATGACTAAATATTATAATGAAGAGATACAAAATCTGATGATATAACAAATTAATCCAAACATCATATCCAAATTCACTAATCAAAATATAAGATATATGTAGTTTTTTTGATAAATAATGGAATCAAAAAATAACAATAATTGCACTATCACATGTCGATGTTTCTCGGTTTATTTTAATTATTAATCTCATTGACGCGTTTAATATTAAAATTCACTGATGCATTTCATATGAAATTCACACCGGTGCTTTTATGTAATCAATTAGCACTGGTTTCAACATTAATTTAATACCACAAAATTATATTAAAAATTTGGTCAGTGGTGCGTTAATCTTATATGAAGCATTGATGCGTATGTGTTATTGATACACATCAACACTATTGTGTTATTGATAAGTATCAGGGCTTGTTTGTTACGACAAAGCACCAGTTCTTTCGACTTTTAATGCACCGGGGCGTTTTTCCCTATAACGCACCGATGCATATTATTTTATACAGCATCGATGCCTTCTTATTAATAAACCACCAGTGCATTCTATGTAGAAATCCATGGTGCTTAGTTATTTTTAACTCCCCCGGTACGTTTTAATGTTAAAGCCTCAGTGCTTATAAGATAAACACCCCAATGCTTAAATATTTTACTTCCCTGGTGCTTTCATATTTTACTGCCCCAATGCTTGACGTTAACTATACAACACCGGTGTTGTAGGTGTATGTATGCACCGGTGCTTGTGCCTTATACAAACGCACAGATTTGTAAACATCTGCTAACACCTCTGTCTACCCATATTTTTTTAGTTATAATCAACTTCTGTTATAGTATCCACAAAAACATTCGCTATCGAAAATTGATATTGTAGCGGAGGTTTTTTGGACAATTTTTTCCAATTTTGTAACACTAGAAACCTCCGTTAAAAGGTCTTTTCCTTGTAGTGACCTCAAATGTAAACCTACCAAATTGAAGAAATAAGATCTTTCCTCAAAGATTTTGTCTCATCTTCTATGCAAGAAAATGTGGTTGTGAAGAAGCCCTTGGATCCTAGTTTTAATTCCATTTGGCCTTTGGGTTTCCACCTAGATTTGACCCAGCCTATTAAATCTTTCTTAGAGGACAAAATGCCCATAAATTTCCCTATTAGTGCATGATATTTAATATATTGAATGTACTAACCAATTTTGGGGGATGTGACTTCATACATGGGGTTTTCTTTGTTTTTATCCAGGCATCCATTCTACAATCTTTTTTGGATTGTTTCTCTTGTTCTTTCTTCCTATCAGGTGCACCCTCCTCCATTGGGTCATTTCATGTCCCCCTTCCCCATTTCAAATCTAGTGTGATTCAAGTTTATCTTTCCCATGATGATGTCTTTGAATGATCTACTAATTGATTCTGACTAGGTACCTACAACCATTGTGTTCATGGAAGTAGTTGACACTGCCTACTTTGAACCCAACACACCAAAACCTACTGCATCCTTACCTAACTCTACTCTCTACCCCACCTATCATCATTTTTTCCTCATTGTAACTTCATATATGTTAATTATAATTTCACTCACAACTTATATGAATATTTAAAAATACAATTTTTATTGTTGTTGAAATATTTATATTTATGTTGCTTGAACTTTCTGGAGAAAAACTGTGTATAAAATTTTATACACAGTTTATCTCCAAAAATATCAAACAACATTAACTAACTGTGAAAACCTACACACTCATATTTATATTTACATTATAAAAATACTTTTATGTAAATATCATATTTACAATATTTTATTTATAAATAAATTTGATATATATATATATATATATATATATATGGGACTAGAGGAATCGACAACGACA
>CBVK0103702839.1:0-10665 GCA_900067695.1 Picea abies
TCTTCTAGGGTTATTAGCCAACTAATTAGGGTTTCTACTTGCTTCCTGAAATATTCTATTCTCGTCAATTTTACACATGGAGGTAAATACCTCTTGTGGCTACCATAATATCAACAAATCCATATTTTGGGCATCTAAAGGGATTTTCAACCTCTCCTATTGTTGCAACTCTTCATTACTGGGGCCTTGTTGCAGATGATTCTGAATTTTGGACAAGCTCTGCAATAGCACTACATTCATCTCAACCTGCTAAGCCTGGGCTCTCATGAGTCTTTCATTTTTTTCCTTTAGTATTTTGATAGTGGCTACCAAATATGGAGGGGTTTATCTATCCCTTCGACCATTGGATTCCTCATCTCTAAAGTGTGATAGGTCTTCCATGTTGTGTTGCACCATTCACTTCAAGTGGTATACATTTTGAAATAGAAAAACATTGTTAGTCATTACATGAATCAACTTCATAACATGCATTTTTGGCATAATAAAAATTTTCTTAGGCAATGTAAGTAGCCTTGGAAACCCATTCAAGATTAGAGTTTTAACTCGACTCTGATACCACTCTGTAACACACTCGACCCCCTAACCCTTACTTAGGTTGGTGGGGCATCTAAATTTCCTCTTCCTCTTCCTCAATTCTTTTCTATCTCTAATTTTTATAGATGGATTCTACTCACCAAGATATTTACATCAGTTGTAACTATATTCAAAACCAATCTCTAAATCAAAAGTTACATGTCAGCACCATCATTGGCATAACATCACTTCTCCCTTTCCTTTTTTTCTTTAATGCCTCAAACTCCCAACGATTTGTCTCAATCTTCCCTTCGCACCAGATCGATGGTTGTCGATATCTCTAGGACTTCTTCGTCGTGAGACCCCCCTTTTCTCCTCACCTCTCAATTTTAAACTTTCAACAACCTCACCCTTCAATGTATGGTTGAGATTCATTCACCATGCCAAATTGATGATTGCAACCTTCCCTAATTCAACATAAGGTTTTCCTCTGGACAACTGTTTGAAATTGAGATTTAACCAACTTCATAGATCCATTAATGGCTTTACGAAGTATTAAAGAGTTTTGGGACTTACTTTGAGACCACGAAGACTTTATAACTTCATCGAAGGGGAGTTATTTTATATCTTGCAATATTTCCACCTAATATTTTGGGTGATCTCTCAGGATTAAATCCCTTTTCATCAATACAAGGGTTCTTCTAGGACCGAGGTCTTCCAATCACCCTCATATTAAAGATTTTGTCCATATATTGCAAACTTTCCTCTTAAGGCTACAAGACTCTCCAAACCATTTGGTATCCTTACAATGAGTGTTCATTTTCATGATTTATCAATTTGACAGAGAAAATAAACAATCACATTCCATTTCACTCAAGATTTCAACCATTCAATACATATTTTTCACATTTAATAATCAAACCATAAACAACATATCTACGATATTAGACATCAAGCCAAGTTAGACACTTATATGTTTAGTGAATGTGACAACCATCCAAATGAATGAGAGAGGACACCTTTCCTCCCAATCTTAGGCCATGCTACAAATTACTTTCCTATAGCATGCCACCCCCGTGCAAATCCATGATATCACAAGGGAATGATTCATCTGGTTTTTCAACTCAGAATGACCTAAGAAGGTTACTCTCCTTCTGCCACTGACAACAACAGAAATTACCTCCTTTCCACTGAGCTCAAGGCTTCCACATGTTTATCAGGTACCTCCCCAACTAGATTTCTTATGCACAAGGGATCCCCTTCTCAACTATACAATCCCTCGGTGACCTCCCCTTACCAGTGTCAGTTTCTATCCAGTAAGTACCAAGTTGCGACCCTCTATTGCTCTAGTCTACATCCGAGTCTCCTTTATTGCAAGGTGGTCATCAATATTTTAGACGAGCTTCCCATATTCTTCAAGGAAAGCTCTCTAATTTCTTCTTTTCTTTGAGTCTGCACCAATGAACGCCTTAGTTCACTATGTCATCAACCCCTTAGTTTGTTGCTCAATTTCTCTACTCCAGATTGTTATCCTCTCTGCAATGCATGCTCTCTTCTTTGTATATGTCCACGTCTATTGGTCTCTCTCCAATAGTACACTTGGTGACCAATGTTCTCTCTCTATCTATTTCCTCCTCTTACTCTTCTGGTGATGTTTTCCACCTTTTTCCTCTTCTTCCACTAATCCCTTGGAATTCTCGTGGCTTCCGATAAACATGGCCTACTTTTCGTGGTTTGTAATCCTGAAAGGGTAATTATCTAGTTTTCATGTTCTTTAGGTCATTTAGTTGACCCTTTTCTTTCTTCAAGAGACCACAACTATCAGCAATTATTAATTGCCTCAACCACCAATCTGATTTCCATAACTAGTCACATGGTTCCATGCGGATCTGGGTATGTTGGTAGGCATGTTTTTATGTTTTGCAAGCATATGTTGGCTTGCTAAGAAAGCTTTCTATTTTCTTAACTAAAACATCTTAACTTCACTTCACCAATCCACTTCATCAATTTCACCTATGATATCATGGCTAGTACTTTCAAGGCCTTTCTTCCTTAGTCAGATGCCTAATGTTTTTCATTGATGAAAATAGAATTACAAGCTCCATAAACACAATATATGAAGTATTAAAATAATTACAATCATGGGGGGAAATAGGATGTTACATTTCATCTTTTGATCCATCAACTTTTCCATTTTATCTTCCATTTCCCTTTTAAGGGTTTCTTGTGAACATGTGAAATCAAAATTTCTCAACACATCATCATCCATGCCATAAAAATGGCTCCTAAATTGGGATAGCTTGTGCCCTATGTCTATCTTCACATTTTCAGTAGTCATGGATGAACTCTCTAGAGGTTTAGCAGGTGTAGAATTGTTTCCACCACCTCTTGCCATGTAAGGCACAAAAAATATTTACCTAGAGTTATCCTCTATGTTCTCTTTATTAAACCCTTCAAATCACTCAAATAGATATTCCAATAAAAACTTATGCAAGTTTCAAGTCATCCTACCTTTTAAAACCCTAATTTGGAGATTGTCTTGTAGGTCAACCTTGCACTTGATCTAACTTTGAATTCATTTCACTACTAAGTCTAAAATTTCAACTTGTAGTGTCATGTTATTCCTTCTCTACGATGTCATAGGTCCCACTAAATTTTGACGTGCAAAGAAAAAGTTATGATAACTTTCCCCACGCGTTGATTTTGACATCTTTCAGGAGAGCAAGCTTGTAAATATTCCATGAGTTCAGTTTTGTATATATAATTATGAAATTTGGATCTAAGACACCATGGTCTATCTTCTTTCAAAATCCATTAGTGTAACTTGATTTGAATCTCTTTAGGTTCATGGATGACAATTTTACCAAGAAAATCTATCTGAGAGTAGTTTCAGGACTAGTAAAAAAAACCCTAACTTCCACAACTTGTAACTTGAAAAATGTAACAAACCAAAATATAAAATTTTGATATAATGTACTTATATATGTGCTCTCGGTAACTTGAAAATTTTGTACACTGGAAATTCTTTGAAACAAGTATAGTGAAAATGGTAAAATGACTCGTTTGAAGGATCCCAACCAAGGATTGTACACTCTAATATCAAATGTTATGTACCAAATACCCCAAATAGCATAAAAATAGAAAGATTAAGTAAATCCACTTCTCGAGAATGAAAGAGAATGAATGAACAAGAATCCTCTTCAAGGGGGAAACCTCATTCTTCAATATAAAAAATGCAGAGGATGAGATGATATCTAAAACAAGGTATCATTTATATATTTAGGAGACAAAGGATACAATTAAAATTAAGGGGCCTATTCGACCATTAAAGGTCTTACCTTACCAATAATGACAACACCACTATAACAATAGAAATGTATTGTCTCAATATGTAGGGCTCAATATCCCCCATCCTCCTATAGATTTTATCTGAGACAACCTCTACCATTGGATCTAAGGGATTTACTTATAGTCATTTTTGCCTACCTAAATGTAGCGAAACCATCTATTTCTTATCCACCAAGAATTCTTTTTGGAATAAATACAACTGACATCTAATATAATTAGGTGGCCTCCAAGACTGATGTGACCAAATTTGGTCTTCCACTAATAGATAATCATTTGTTATACCAATTATCGATCTTCTTATCGATTTTTAGACTAGCCAATCCCAATGCTATACCTTGTAATCATTGGCCCTAAGTTTGTAACATAGATATTTCATGTTGCTTTAAAAACATCTAATTTATTAAAGGGAAGAAAAGTCATAACATTATGTTCTTTTGTCTACACCACGATAAAAGGAAATAATAGATTTGGGTACATTTGTTTACATACCTATAGTTGCACAAAACAGAGACAATGGTGTCTCAACTACATCGACATCTTGAATAGATCCATCCATAAACAAAAGTATGCCATCAAAAAATAATATATGGGTGACTATCACATCCTACTTAATTTTGACACCTCAACAATCAATTTTTTTTATCTATCTTCCAAAACCTTTAACAACCAATAAGAATGATAGAGCGAAGAGAGGGCATCCATGTCTCAAACACCTTGTTAGTTTGAAGAAATTGTTGGTTGATCCATTAATGAGGGCCAAAAAATAAAAAATTGGTACATAGTCCTCCACCCACTGAATGAAAGAAACCCCAAATCCCACATGAAGACGAATAATCTTGAGAAACATCCAACTAACTTTGTCATGTGCCTTGGAAAGGTAAAATTTTACCACAAAAATTGATTTCTTTTTCATTTTGATGGCAAGGAGAGTATTTCGTGTTGGGGATGCAAATTAAACAACATTTTAGGAAGCAAAAACGTTCCTTTAGTTGACATAGATAAGATTGTATTTAACGTTAGGCTATCGTCTTGTATATGTAATTACACAAAGAAATAAGCACAAAATAATCAAAAGAGGAAGGGTTATATTTCTTGGGAATATTAGCAATAAAAGTGGAATTAAAAGCATCAAGCATTCTCATTTTAATTCATGATTTCCTAAAACTTTCCAAATATTAGCCTTTATAATGCCATATAACCCCAAGCAAAATTTGACAAGCCATCCATCTAGACCTAGGGCTTTGCCTCTCTCAAAGGATTTGAAAACAACTAGTAGTTATTCTGAAGTGATAGGATTCATTAGGTTGGTATTTTTTTCTTCAATGATTATCCTCCCAAAATACGAGGATGGAGCCATTGCCTCCCCTATGTTTTCCCCTTTCAAGTTCTGTGTTTATATCTCTATAGTGGGAGACAACAACGTTAACTATGTCCTTGAAATATTTACATATATCACCTTGGCTATTTCAAATGGACCATTTAGTATTTTGAGATTTCCTAAATTGTACAAGGTGATGGGAAAACTTAGTATTTTGATTTCCTTCTTTCACCCTGTTATCACATAATTTGGCACTTGTGCAAAGCCTTCACAAGATTCCAAACTTGTGTAAACAATTGGAAGTAAATGCTATTGTCACCTAGGAAATTACTTCCCTCATTTTAGTGAAGGACGAGTCCAACATAAGGGACACTTCCATGATGACCTCAAGGGATCCTATAGAAACTAGATTATCCAAGCCTGTGGCACCCTATCTTGGTCACCTCAAAAATGATAAGGTAGGTCTGGGGAAATGTGAAAGCTTAAGAAGAGTTTGGACAAGGTGATTGGTTGACGCATATAAGATAAGTTTACCAATGCATAAATGACAATTACCAAGTCTAACAAATGCATAATCACCTCTAGAACACTAGCTATTAAGCAAGTAGGTTGTTGTCGTAAAATTTCTAACATTAAACAATGTTATACCAACAAAGAATGTTTTGTAACAACAACAAGAAATCAGCTTTCAAAAATAGTGATTAAAATCTTAGAATATATCCCTTATCGAGTAGAACAAGATCCAATAGATAGATAATGATTCTAACAAATTTTAACCACAATATTAAGTATGTTATCAACCATTTAATCAATCCCTATTGATTGTAGCAAACATTTATAACAAAAACAAAAGGTTCACTTAGTTTTCCAAGAATTGAGTTAGTTTGAGGGTTGGAAGTTAGTAGGGTATCTAAATACTAGGTTTCTTTGATAGAGAGAGAGAGAGAGGTAAGTTTGAAGGTTTGTACCACTTTGAGAGATCAAGACTAGTGTCATTGTGTTCCTTTGGTTAAATGGAGTTAAGCAACGCCATTGATTAGATAGACAAGAAGAGATGGAAGTGTGAAACCCTGAGGCTCGAGCCTTATAGGCCTAGGATCAAAACTCAAAAAGACAAACCCTAAGTTTTATGGCCTTATAAACCCTAAGTGTCATCTACTTTTCTAGGACGTCTAACTTCAAGATTCAAGTGAACTAGGTCAAATCCTAAAGTTTATGGTCTTATAAGCCCTAGATCTTGAACTATACAAGACAAAGCCCTGGGGGATAAAGACTTTTAATCCCTAGAACTAGGTTTTAAATGCTTCCACAAACAAGATGAATGAAAACAAGGAGTGGGATAAAGACTTTTAATCCATCCTAAGGCTTCTAATAAAAAGAACCTATCATACAAGGTAACATTCAACACTTTAACAACATAGATCATTCACCAAAATACACCATGAACAATCACTTGAAGAAGAAGACTTACTTATCCAAGTCATGCATGAGGAAACCCTAACTCAAAGATCATCCATCAAAATAAGAAAAAGAATCCACAATACTATCCTTTCAAGGGTGCCCATAATTACTCCATAGCAAAAGATAACATAAGAGAGGAATAGAAGTTATGTCTCACAAGTGATGAGTTACGATTTGATACAATGGAGTGCTAGCCTCTTTATATGAGGAAAACCTAATGCAATTGTCCACATAAACATATTAAACAACTATAAATCCACGATACAAGTAGGGCCAACCCCTCAAGTAGCCTCAAACAATATATAACATACTAACACACCAAAATAATCCCTCTAAAGCCACATGTGTGGGTGATGCCATGCTCTAAGAAGGTGTAGGAGGCCTCCAAAAGCCACATCTCATCATCAAAGATACCAAGTATGGTGGAAGGTTACATCTCCTCATCAAAGGTTATGTCTCATCATCAAAGGTATCAACTCATCAAAGTGGTGCCCCAATGGAAAGAAAGCCCCAAACCATGAAGGTGTCATGACGTCATCATCCCTATGCTCAATGTCCAAGTTGACAATATTAGCATCCAAGATGCAATGAAGGTGCATCACATCTTTGAATGGTGTACAATCATGCGCTAGTGCAACATCCTCCATGAACAATTACTTGAAGAAGAAGACTTACTTATCCAAGTCACTATGCATGAGGAAATCCTAACTAAAACATCATCCATTAAAATAAGACAAAGCATCCACAATATTATCCTTCCAAGGGTGTGCATAAGTAATCCATACCAAAATATAAGATAAGAGAGGAATAGAAGTGATGTCTCACAAGTGATGAGTTATGATTCGATACAATGGAGTGCTAGCCTCTTTATATGAGGAAAATATAGCACATCTATCCACAAAAACATATAAAACAACAATAAATCCATGACACAAGTAGGGCCAACCCCTCAAGTAGCCTCAAACAATATATAACATACTAACACATAAAAATAATCCCTCTAAAGCCACATGTGTGGGTGGCATCATGCTCTAAGAAGGTGCGGGAGGCCTCCAAAGGCCATGTCTCATCATCAAAGGTGCCAAGTAAAAGGTCATGTCTTTCCATCAATGGTCTCAACTCATCAAAGTGGTGCCCCAATGGAAGGAAATCCCCAAACCATGAAAGTGTCATGACGTCATCATCCATATGCTCAATGTCCAAGGTGACAAGATTAGCATCCAAGGTGAAATAAAGGTGGTGAATCTTTTAATGGTGTCCACTCATGTGCTAGTGAAACATCCTCCATCCAATACCTAGTGACCTCTGGGGAACAATGCCCAAGGTGTGGACTTCCTTCCCATTTGTGTGCTGGAAAACTTTATATATAAAGTAAAAATCCCATCTATCCATCGTCAAATGTCTAAAATGTGTGAGAGACTGTATCGGAGGTATCCAAGTCATTAGGTGGCCCAACGCTCTACATCACACGTCATGCATCCTACATAAAATGCAAAATTTATCGGGTGAAATCACAAGGATGTCCTCCAAAATACCATGCCAGGTACACCCAAGTCAATCAAATCCATAGAATTAAATAAAACAAACAATCATGAGGGGCAATAGTCCTTAGAATCATACAAAGTAATCCATATATTAATACAAAATCCAAATGAACAATTCTCATTAGGTATCCCCTTCAAACTTCACATTAGCTTAAGACTTTGTGCAATTTGGCAAGTTTAGGTATAGGAGGACCATTAAAATATATTATTAGGTGTGCCAGTACCCAAGTAGAGAGATATTTCCTGACATGACCCATCAAAGATATGTAGTGAATGTGAGGTGGTCATGGGGTTTACTTCTAGGCATTGGGTCATTAACATGCAAGACAAAGTATGGACTCACCTCCATGAGTGCCTTTGTAGAGGGTGTGATTGGCACTTAAGTTACCCTTTCCTCAGCGCTTTTTTCATTCCAAACCCCTTATTTTCCTTTACTTTATTTATTTGATTCACAAGTCCCCTTAAAAAAGGTTTCAAGCATTTATTAGCACTTTCATTTGCTTTTCATTTGGGATGTATTCAAGTCCTCTTTAATTGATAATGTGTTTATTAGAATTAGAACTAGGGGTGACTATCATTAATGAGAGGGTAGAGCTCAAGTATGGACTATAGATTTTGAATGTCCTCATTATTCCTACCATTGCATTGTATTCATGGTTTCTCTTAACTTTATTTATTTATTATTGTCCAGCTACAATCTAACTCTGGGCCTTTAGCCCCTTCTTTTGATAAGAGAATGAGGTACGTTCCCTTTTGGTGTACATGTAACCACCATTACCCAAAAGGTGGGAGGATGGAAAAAACATGGATGGAAAGTGGTAAGTATGATCATGAATAGTATTCTATCCCTTTCAAGGAACCCCCAGTAATATCCTTGTTCCCAAAGAGTGACAGCATGGGACAAGGACACTAATAATGACCACCAAGGTGAAACAAGGAAAAAGGAATAACTTCCTAAGATTATGATCCATTATCAAACTTCAACCCATGATCCTCACTCACATGCCAAATACATTAAATATGACACTTTATATGAAATAAGGACTAATGTACATCATAATGTG
Source organism: Picea abies (assembly GCA_900067695.1). Taxonomy (NCBI): domain Eukaryota; kingdom Viridiplantae; phylum Streptophyta; class Pinopsida; order Pinales; family Pinaceae; genus Picea; species Picea abies. Next base: position 9,249 of record CBVK0103702839.1, read on the forward strand.
CTAGACCACACTCTTCTAGTGAGCCATGTCGATTAGGTATGATGAGTTGTGTTGATGAGGAGAGAGGCATCTGAAGGTATGATGGGTTGTTGCTTGTGATAATATTGATCATCATTTTCGATATCATTGTCTTCATTGCAGACCATGAGACATGATCTCCTCCAGTTGCCCCTAGGTGAGAGGGGGTAACACACCTATTTTTCCCACTCAACATTCACCAATTCGCTTCCTCCCATCTCAAAAGTTTATTTCTCTCCCTCTAAGACCTATAACTCTAAATTTTCCTCTTCTGACAGCACAACACACCTTCTAATATCCAATATAGATTCCATCTTTTTTTATATATCTTGGAGTTTGTGCTCAAATTTTGAGAAATTATCTTTGACCCACTCTTTTTTCGTACCCTTGATATGCATGAAATTTTGATGGAACCAGATGATTGCATGCATGTTTTTCCTAGGGTCATAATGTTTCAATTCTTTCTTGACCATGTATTGGAAAGATTCATAATACAATTATGTGGGATTCAACTTAAAGGGGATGGGAGTTGTTTTCATCCTTGATCCACTTGTAACAAATTAGGGTGATGATCATATATAGTGTCTACCCACACCCATTATCTATACTTGTAAAAACTAACCAGTATATTCCTAGAGCACAAAAAATGGTCCCATATACCCTAGCTTATTTTTTCCTCCAGATAGGGTTGATAACAAAACATTTTCCATCCAATAGGTGCCCATCTTAAAATAAATTCATGAAATAGGTGGTCAAATAGTCTAGTCTTATCGAGTCTCCCCAAGTGACATTCTCCTTCCTTCATTGTTAGATTAAGATCAACCCCGCATATCAAGGTCTCTTCTCTAAAACATATGAAGACATCATATTTTCCCAGAGGTCCTTAATTTATACATTGGGCTCATAGATATTTACAAATAGAATCACCTTGCCACTTTCTTTTGAGTAAAGTATGGTAACAAGAGTCGACTACATATCTACAATCGCTCTGCACACAAAATTAGGATTTGTAGGGACCAGAAATTAACAAGCCTAATAAAATTCATACAACTACACATAAAATTTCAAACATAGAATTTCTTTCAGTGCATAAATAATTCATTTAGCTTCATATAAGCATATAATATTCAGCAGAATTTAAAATTTATCTACAGCATGAAAATAACTCAGCAAATTCATAAATAAAATACCTCCTTCTAATGCTAATTCCTGCTGATATGGTTGTCCTTTCCCTGTTGCCTTGCCCAGCCTGATGCACTGACCAAACTCTGCCCAAACCAACTAACCTCCCAGCCATCTAGGAGTAGCATGTTCGGCTCCCTAGCTCCAAGATACCGAAAGGAATCCTAGCCCCCGTGCCCAAAACCCCCAACAACCCGGTGCCCCCTGCAATGGTTCA
>CBVK0103702857.1:0-11738 GCA_900067695.1 Picea abies
CCATAGATGGAATGTAGCAGTTTCGTCAAGTTATCCTTGCCTAACCCTTGCTCAAAAGCTCCACGATTAGAATGATGATAGCTTCACTGATTAGCCTCCACTTCACTATGTGTTTCCTATGAGATCATAGGTTTCATACTTCTTATCCCTTCTCCAAATATCACTTATGAGACCATAAGTTTGGTATGATTCTTCATCCAGTTCTCCCTTTCACCATGAGAAAGCTTGCTTATATAGCCTTGGAGAGGCTAAACAACTTGAGATATCTTTGGGTGAGTTGAGGATTTTCCTCCTTGAGTTAGGGATCTGCCCTAAGATCATGGATTGATTGAGGATTTGAATCCAACTTCCTTCCAAGATTGAAAATATCTTTCCCCCATTCTTCTCAACAAATCAATTGCTACCTAGAATAGTTAGTGCTCCCTCAAAAGGGCCATCAAAGCGTTATAATGCTCCCTAGAAAGGTTATGGGGGCACCAACACTCCCAAAAGTAGTATCTCTCCTCCAAAAGGGCAGAGGTAGTGTTATAATTCTCCCATATAGTGTATAGGGGAGCGCCAGCACTCCTGAGAGAGGTATCGGGGAGCGCTCTCCTCCAAAAACTCAGTTTTTTGGGCTCTTTCAAATGACAAGAGGTTCATAAGCCCAGTTAACCATTCCTCCTCTTCCAAATCAAGTGTTGTTTGATGTGTGTCAAGTGTCCTTCTCATGTCATTATAGTCACGACATAGGCATCATAGCAGTATACTTTTCTTGACACTTGCAACACTTGTGAGCAAAATGCGACACTTGCGACACTTGTAATGACGACACTTGCGACACTATCGAAGTGAGTAATTTCGATGTGTAATAGATTTCCCCCCAAAGTATGAAGTTAGAAGATGAGAACTAATGACTGAAGTTATTTGTAGACTTTCAAGAAAGGTTATAGATGTAGAGAACCTGATAGAAGCTGCACACAAACATCCAACAAATATTATGACATGTTTCACACCTAAGGCATGCATACCTATGGTCGGGTGATAAAGACTTGCAAGATATGGACGCCATAAAATAAATTGCAGATCCATAATTGTATTGATAAAAGGTATAGCCACCGAGGATACAGTGTGGATCTATACTCTTATGACCTGAAATGATCATAGCCATGAAGAATACACAGTGGATCTACGAGATGATAAGACATAGCCATGACCAATACAAAGTGGATCTATGTAATAGTATATGTGTCATTGTTCGAGATAAACTCCATCGCAACCTAGGAAAATTACATATCAGAGTGATCACTCAACTCAAGGTCTTCTTACCAATCTCGATGTAGTACAAATCTAACCATGTGAATAGATGTCCTAATGTCGAACATGGCATAAACCACTTGATTATCGGTCAATGATGTAAACCGTTAACATGCACGAGGGAGATCACCATTAATGTCAATGATTCCCAAGGTACCCTATTACATTCCAACGAATGTGAATGGATGAGCTGAAGTTGAACATTCATGGAATCATCCGATCAGAGGTCAATGATGTAAACCCACTGTTTGACGTGAGGAGGCCTGCCATTGAGGCATGCAGGTCCCAAAGTACTAACTGGTTTCTAATTCTAGTTCCTGGATAATGTGTTGAAGTCGATAGGAATAGACTCATTGAAGGAGGGCCTTGATGTATCCCCCATCAACGACACGGAACAGACACAGAGATGTAAATGGTAGATCAAATGAACATGGACTGACACGGGTATTGAGACAAGATATTTGTGATGGCTGACTCTCAAGGCGGATACTTCCCATGAACACTGCGACACAACTAAGAAAAGTGACATGGACCAAAACACGATAATGTAGAAGATACTGTGAGTTTCATCGGGTGACCCAAAGGAGTAAGAAAAACTCTCAGAGAATTGGTTCAGTGCAGAGGTTCAACAGATCAATATGTGCGCAAAGACAAAGTGCCTTGTTCAAGGGCGACTCTAAGAGTTACTTGGTAATGTTCTCAAAAACTGCTTGGCTTGCTTCCTTCAAATTTTTCCCCCATCTAGATAGACGAGTACCTCTTTTTAATTTAATGAGCTCAAGGAGGGTAACACATGCTTGATATAACTCACCTTCGGTAAGTCCCTCTTCCTTTGTTTAACGAACTGGAAGAAGTAAGGGTTTGGTCCCATATGAGCCTGTCGATGTTTCTTTTAATGAGTCCAAAGACAGAAAACTTGAAGGTTTTTCATGATTAAAGAGTCTGGAAAAACACTTAAAAGAGAACTCTCTCAGTTCCTTTTTCGTAAAGTAGTCTGACGAGACCGAAAAAGAGATAAACTATTGCTCAACAGATGTTTTCTTCAAATAATTTAACGAGCATGAAGAGAACAAGGTCACTCGACAATCTTTTCATCTTTAGAGAGTCTGAAAAGAGCTTAAAGGTGACTCCAATGTTCTCATTTTTTCGTAATGTTTGTCTCATGAGGCCGAAAAAGAGATAAATTATCACTCAAAAGACACCCTTTCAAACCTTTTAATGAGTGGGAAAAGAAGCAAGATCACTCCGCAATCTTTTCATGTTTAGAGAGTCTGAAAAGAGCTTAAAGAAGACTCTAGGGGGTTCCTTTTTCATGTATCCATACAGGTCCGAAAAAGAGATAAAAGTCTACTCGGATGCATTCTCATGTATTTATGAGCACGATAAAGAAAAAAGACTAAGCTCAGTATGCCCCCAGCATGAAATCTAGTGTCTTAACTCCAAAATGATCTGCAAAGGCTGGAGACATGTCCTCCAAGCTTCAATTCATTCACCGACTTTGAGGTTGTCACCAATATCTGTACTGGATGAGGAAAAAGGAGAAGGGTGGATGAAAAGAAGGTTCTAGAGAGGTGACTATTTCATTTTTTAACAAGCTTGACACAGGAAAAGAACTATGCTCAGGGCCTGTGTTTCATTTTTTAACGAGCTTGCCACAGAGAAGAGAAAGTATGCTCGTGGTTTTTTCCAGATCATGGCTTCCAAGAGGATAATGATCTGGAAGGGTACCATGTCAAAGGATAAAATGTGGTCATGGCCTCCAAGAGATCTTCGTTGGATGGAAGATAATCACTCGAGAAGGAACACACGTCGAGGGTTGCGATAGGAGTAAGGAGATTAGGCTCCAATAGTCCTACCAAAGAAATCACCATGTCCATGACCGGATCCAAATTGTCGGAAGTTGAAATCATGGGAGATGATGAAAAATCAACACCAGGAGGGGAGATAGACTGTATATATGCCCAAATTTCTTCATGAGGGGGAAGAAAAGAGGATCGGTGATGGTTATTATCCCAAGGTAACTTGTCAATGCGAAGCATCTCCGGAATAGATTCATCTAAAGGAAAAGTTGGGGAAACGTAGTCAATCATAGATGACAAGGAACTCAACTGTGATTGCATCGAGGAAATGTCAGGTGCCAATAGATGTTGGTCATCCAACAAGGGAGAAGCGGATTGGGTAGAAACGTATGATGTTTTGGCTGGAATAAGTGGCACGGTGTCACTTAGTGCATCGAATTCCATCGAACAAGGTACAATCCAAGAGTCAGATGATTCCAATGATTGATAAACTGCTGTCGAAATCATATCGACAGTGGCAATATGATGGGTAGTCGGTGGAAGTAGTGTAGGGAATGTACCCATGAGGCTAGAATCTTTCAGTAAGCCAACACCAAAGATTTCATACGTGATCTTGTGGTATCCCTAGAAAGGAATATTTTTGGTAGCAGGAACGCGAGCATTGGTCGTGTAGAAATCCAACTGATCAACAGTGACAATTTTTCCCTAATGAGGAAATTGGACACATCGAAAAACTGATGAGGCAATGATAGTCATAGCATAAAACCAACTTCTTCCAAGTAACAAGTTGTAATTGAGGGGAGCATCGACCACCTCGACATCAACAGTAACAGTTTTTCCACCCAATTGGATGGGCGGGGATTGTAAAATCCCATGGGGATGAAAACCTCGCCCATCGAAGGCGTGTAACATCATTGGGGATTTGTTGAGTGCTGGTGATTTTAAACCTTTCCAACATGGCAAAGACATGACACAACTCGAGGCTCCCTCATCCAAAATAGTTCAGTGGATTTGTTGATTGTGAACAACAAAATCAACTTGGAAAGAAAGTTGGTGGGAGAGTCGAGACGTATAATTGTCTAGGTTAAACATGATCTGATTGGATGACTCAGGATCAATAGTGCCAAGAATGGCCAAGAGCGTTCTACGTTGATTGGGGCAGTGTTGTAGAATTTCTAACGCAAACATAGTGCACAGTGCTTGAGCCAAATCTTCAATAATGTTATAGTTTTGGGTAGCACATGAAATAGGATTAAAGGTAGCTTTATGTATAGTGCTCTTAGGAGGGCGTAAGATAGAGTCGAATGTGGGTTTCTCAATCTGGAGTGGTCCGGATGGAGGATTAACTGATGGAAGACTAACAGAGGATGATGATGGATCTAGTAAAGTACCGGTACCATTAGTGTCTTTTCCTTTGTCAGGGTTACCTGGTGTGTCATGTGTCTTAGAGCGAGTGGTCAAATTGATCCCATTGAACATATAAATATGTGCACTCGATGAGGTATCATCATTAGGATCGCTCAAACTACCCCCAGGAGAGGGGGTTTGAGTAACCATGGATTGTTGCTGTGGAAAAGGTTGCGTAAGCACAGCGGGTTGTGACTTCCCTTGGAAAATTTTGGCCACTTCATTGCGAAGTGGACAAACTCGAGTGTAGTGATTGTCACCACAAATGATACACGGGAATTTTAGTTTCCGTTGTGGTTGCTTTTCGGTAGCAGGTGTTTGAGCTTGATTTTTTGTTTGTTCATTGTTATTTTTTGATTTATTCTTTGTCTTCTTCTTACCTCCGAATTGTTGTGAAGGGGAATATTGAATTGCATTCACCTTAGAGATATGATTTTGGGGGGAGGCAGAGGAGGGTGTGGTTGATTTGGAAAAAGATTGAGTTCTGACGGAATCGATAACACCATCCGCATGAGATGAGGATGATGGCTTGGAAGGATCGGTATTAGCTCGAGAAACATTCAGAAGCAAATCATACAAAGTACCAGATTGGGAATAAACCAAATCTAAGTACTGAGCCTAAGCAATGGCTTGTTCCTCTATGACTGCACCACCCATAGCGACATCACGAACGATTGGGGGTAACAGTGATTTAGTAAACCATTCCACCAATAGTATGTCAGGAATGACTACCTTGATCATCCTTCGTCATCGCCTCAACTCATGAATATGGTCAGAAGTATGCACAGAGTTAGTTTTATGAAGGGAGTTCAAGAGTTCAGTACCCATCTCGTAGCGAATAGGTAGTTGAAAGTGTGTGAGGAAAGAGATGGCAAGGGAATTGAAATCATGAAAAGAAGCACATGGTAGTTCAATATACCACTTTGTTGCTGAACCAGTAAGTGTTCACTGGAAAATATGCAAATGTATAGAATCATCCTTGAGGGAGTTTGATGAACACCACAAATGGAAAGTCATCACATGGTTGTTCGGATATTCGCCAGGGTTTCTGTCAAATTTCAGAATTTTAGAAGGAAGTTTAGCTAGAATGACTGGCCAAACCAGTGAATGAGAAATAGGATCATTAGTTAAGCAAGACAAGTCTGGGAGATCCAGAGTCGCAAGGAAAGGTAGTTGTCGGTTAATTTGTGAATGATATTGGTGCAACATAGGAACACTAGTAGGACCATAGAATAGGTTAGGTGGATAGTTGTAACCAGTAGGTCCTCCTACATATGGTTGTTGTTGGCTAGGATAAGAAGGATTTGATGATGCATGAGAAACATTGGCATAACCCAATGGGTTTTGAACATGATAGGCTGGGTGATTTATTTTCCCGAGAGGAGGATAAACATTTTTCCCTTGAGAATGGTAAGGAGTAGATCCTGGAGGTGGATGCACATGAAGCCCATGAGGAGGATAAGAGTGTTATCCTGGAGAACTCTAGGTGGTGTTTGGGATGTCTCCCGGATAAGATTGCCTGTAAGATGTTCCAGAAGGGGCAGGATTGGATACTCCTCCTAGTGGGTTATTATACAAGTTCCCCCCAATGTGGGGTTGGGTAAAAGTGCCTCCTGAAGATACTCCCTAAGATTTTGAAGGGTTTCCAACAAACGAGGGTTTCCCCCCTGCCAACGGTGGATTTACGACTGGGGTGTGACTGGAAAATGGAGGTTTCCCTCCAGGAGGAGTATGAAAAGTGGGGTGTCCCCTGGGAGGGGTAGGCCCACCATGGAAAGGTAGTCCTCTAGGAGGGAAAGGTTCATTGGATGGGGGTTTCCCTCCAGCCGGTTGTTTTTGTCCAGCAGGGGTATGCATTCTCGGGTGAGAAGATGTCCCAACAGGATCATGTGGAACATGTGGAGCTGTAGAGTAAAAGATTGTAGAAATGGGGGTAGAGATTGAAGTGCTTTGGGGATGAGTAAAGGTGATGAGTCCAGCATTAGGATGGACTTGTGTTGGTGTAGCAATAGGGTGAATAACCTGATCGACTGGGTGATTCATGGTTTGATCGGATGGTCCTGTTTCACTAGGAGGGTCATGAGGTTGAAAGCGTTGTCAAAAGGATTCAAAATGTTCATAGAGATCGCGTCTCGATGAAGTCCTCCATACAGAACGAGTAGGTGTGGGATTGGTTTCTACTGCGGTGCTAGGATGAACATGAGTTCTATACTTGTCACCAAAGATTGGAAGCATGGATCCCATATATGTTTTGGTAAATATCCTCTCTGGTAATCGTGGGATCTCTTCATCTATGACGTTCCCAAGGGATTCTAAACGAACCAAAAGTTCAAGAGGGGTTACTGACACAGGTGTAGTGGGATTTTATAGCTATTCTTTACTGAAAGGGTGCGCAAAAGTGAAACTGATAGAATGAGGACTCAATTCCCAAAAAGATGCATGAAAGATGATAAGAAATCATTTATTTTCAATGAACGCCTACTTAAGGGAAAGAGAAAGAGTCCTTTTCACTTTCAAACACCAATATGAAATGTCCTCAATCAATTGGTTCTGAATCGAATCCAATGCAATGCTAAAACATTTTCAAAAGTGCCTTCTAATATGAAAACCAATCACTAATATGTGTGTTTGTCATTTTTATGCGAATGATGATTAATTCAATGCAAAAAACTTCTCCTACCAACTACCCTTTCAAATCAAGGAGATTCAGACAAGTATGATGATATTTCACACACACGACACACACCCTCTTGCTATGATTGAAATAAGAAGCAAACAGAAAACAAAAGATAACAAAGAAAAATAAAACATCTCACACAAAAATGAGGTGTTTGACGAACAATGACCTCAAAGAACCAAATAAGATGATTCACAGATTGTTGGTGCCCTTCACCAGAGTTCTTGCTCAGTCGAAAAGGAGAGAAGAAAGCAGTGGATCGATTTCAAGCTCTCAACAGCAAAAAAACTCAAAATGAAGAAGAAGGCCTCAAAATATGAACAACAAAGTGCTTATTTCTCATAAGGAGGGATGCCAAAGTTCAATGGGAAGAAGCATTGAATCACAAAGAATCTCAGCAAGTGAAAAAACAAGGTCTGGACCTCAAAAATGCAATTTTTGAAAAGATTTTTTACAAAAATGGGTTGGCCCTCTGATGTAAGGGACACTAGGCGTTATAAATATCTATCCAAAACCTTTAAGGAGTGTTGGAGCTCTGCTAACATGGGCATAGGGGCGCCAATCTTAAAAAAATCATAAAAATGTCCAAAAACCCAAAATTTCAGTCAAATTTTGACAGTCAAGTTGAATGTGATGGGGTAAAGAGTCAATCAGCATATGAAATCAAACATATGGGGTAAACAAGGTCTAAAAACAATAAAGGGTGAGACAAGGTCTATGAGGAAGACCAAAACTGAAAATTTTCGATTCATCCCTAGTGGAGTCGCCAGTTTCTGTTGAAGGAAAATCTTCCTGCAGATAGGTAGATCTCCTCAAAGAGATAGACTCTTAACTCTAAGAAAAAAAGTGCTTATCATGGTCACTGACTTCCTTTTAGGTCTACACAAACTAATGCATGAAGAGGAAAGAGGAAATACATACCTTTTACCGGTATTTGTCCCTGCATGTTCTGAGTTGAACTCCAATCTTCAGCTCCTCGAGAAGCCCTGTAGACAAACAAAGTACAACCACTTCCTATTCTATCGATATTAGTTCGAAGAAGACCTATCTACTTAGAGACAAATTCATGTAATGTCAAACATAAATTAGAAAGAAACAGGCCAAGCATATTACATTAATGAGGACAAAACGTTACTTATAGCCATAGATGGAATGTAGCAGTTTCATCATGTTCTCCTTGCCTAACCCTTGCTCAAAAGCTCCATGATCGGAATGACGATAGCTTCACTTATTAGCCTCCACTTCACCGTGTGTTTCCTATGAGATCATAGGTTTCATGCTTCTCATCCCTTCTCCAAATATCACTTATGAGATCATAAGTTTAGTATGATTCTTCATCCATCTCTCCCTTTCACCATGAGAAAGCTTGCTTATATAGCCTTGGAGAGGCTCAACAACTTGAGATATATTTGGGGTGAGTTGATGATTTTCCTCCTTGAGTTAGGGATCTACCCTAATATCATGGCTTGATTGAGGATTTGAATCCAACTACCTTCCAAGATTGAAAATATCTTTCCCCCATTCTTCTCAACAAATCAACAGCTGCCTAGAATAGGTAGCGCTCCCTCAAAAGGGCCATCAGAGCATTATAATGCTCCCTAGCAAGGTTAGGGGGGTACCAACACTCCCAAAAGAAGTAGCGCTCCTCCAAAAGGGTAGAGGTAGTGTTATAACGATCCCATATAGTGTATAGGGGAGAGCCAACACTCCTGAGAGAGGTATAGGGGAGCGCTCTCCTCCAAAAACTCAGTTTTTTGGGTTCTTTCAGGTGGTAAGAGGTTCATAAGCCCAGTTAACCATTCCTCCTCTTCCAAATCAAGTGTTTGATGTGTGTCAAGTGTGTTTGATGTGTGTCAAGTTTCCTTCTCATGTCATTATAGGAACGACATAGACATCATAGTAGTATACTTTTCTTGACACTTGCGACACTTGTGAGAAAAATGAGACACTTGTAATGATGACACTTGCGACACTATCGAAGTGAGTAATTTCGATGTGTAACACATAGCCTCAGCCCATTTTGTAAAGAAATCAACGATGACGATTATATAACTATGCCCCTCGATTGAGGTAGGATTAAACTGCAAGAAATAGATGCCCCATTTGGCAAAGGGGCCGATGGAAATAATGAGATGCAGTGGAGCATGGTGTGTGCATGCCTTGTTTCGAAAAACTTGGCAGGGTGGGCACTTTTTAATGACCTCAATACAATATTTGAAGATTGAGGGCCAAAAGTAACCTGCACGTAAAACTTTTTGGGCTGTAGCCATCCCATAAAGGTGACCACTACAGGATCCAAGATGACAGTCATTGAGGACTCGTTCATCCTCTTCATGAGTCAAACATTGTCATAGGATAGTATCAATACCATGACGATACAAAATAACACTGACGATAAGGTAGCGATGAGAATGATGGCAGATATGACGATGCTCTTCATGAGAGATATCAGGATGAAAACATTGGGTCTGGAGATAAAGAAGGATATCTCCATACCAAGGGTCAGACGTGTTGATGAGGAATAAAGTCTCATTGGGGAGAGAATCTCTAAGCTCATTATCTTCATCAGCATGGGGAAAGTCCCAGATAAGCTCCGCAAACACCAAAGATTTTTTAGCTTTGGACTTAACAAACTCAAGATCGAACTCTTGAAGGATGACGATCCATTTAGAATATTTCCCCCCAAGAACTTGACATGTCAGAATGTGATACATGGGGTTTGAGTCCGTGATAACTGTGGTGGTGTGTAGAAAAATGTAGTGACGTGACGAAATCTCTAGACAATGATGACAACTGCCAGAGATAAATTTTCAACATGTGAATATTGGAGCTTGGGACCAGATAGACTTTTGCTCAAATAATATATCATATGTTCCTCACTGATAGGGTCCTCTTGAACTAACACCATAGAAATAGTGGAAGTAGAGGCTGCTAAGTAAATGATATAATCATGCGTATAGTTCGAAGGATGCAATAGAGGTGCATTGGTCAATGCATGCTTAAGAGAAGCAAAAGATCATTGAGAAGTGTCATCCCAGATGAAAGGGGTGTCTTTCTGCAACAATCGCATAAATCCTTTGGAAATCTCAGCATAATTACAAATGAATTGATGAAGAAAGTTTTCTTTCCCCTGCAAACTTTGTAGTTGTGTTAGATTATTAGGTGGAGGTAAAACTAGGATAGCTCTAATATTTAAGGGATCCACCCGAATCCCGTCCTTGGAGAAACAAAATCCTAGGAGTCATCCTGATTTGATAGAAAAAATACATTTATGTTGGTTCAAATGAATACGTTAGAACCGACATCAAAGAAAAATTTCTCGTAGATGAGAAAAATGGTTCGATTGACTAGAAGGGTGGGCAAGTAAGTTGTCGAGGTAAGGTTCCACAATGTGTTTTCTATCATTGAAAGCATATGACATGGCTCGCTGGAATGTAACACCAAAATTTTTAAGGCCAAATGGTAGTTTCTGATAGGTTAAATTTCCCCATGGGTAAATGAAGGCTATGTTATGCTATTCAACAGGTAAAATGTCAATTTGGTTGTACCCTGAGAAACTGTCCATGAAAGAGAAAATTACACAACCAACACAATTATCAATAATCTGATCGATGAAGGGTGTAGGGTAGTTTTATTTTGGACAAGCCTTATTGAGATCCCTATAATCATCAAAGACATGAATGGTCCCTTATTTCTTAGTCACCGAAACAATGTTCGAAACCCATTTCGTCAAGGGGACAGGATAAATGAAGCCAGATTTCAATAACTTTTCAACTTTTGCCTTAATGGTCATGGTATTCTTAGGATGGACCAGGCAAAGTTTCTATCGAACAAGTTTGACACCTGGGTAGGTTTTAATCTCATACACAATGATCGATGGATCAATACCTAGAATCTCTTCATAGCTCCAAGTGAAGACATCATGAAATTATTTAAATAAAGCAGTATAAGAGACCACTTCCTCGGGTGAACAATTAGCACCTAGATTAATTCTTTGCACAACACCTTCCTTGATCTAAATGTCGATAATGATCATAGATTAAATGTTTCCCAAATTCCCCTCAGAAAGAGTATCTTGTGTGAGGATAGGAGATTGTGGAAAATCGAAAACATCAGGAGGGAAGACATAGTTTATGTCTTCTTTAATTTCTTCGAGAGGTGGAAGAAAAGAGGATTGATGATGGCGATGTTCCCAAGGTATGTCGTCGATGCTAAGCATTTCCATTATAAATTCATTGTAAGGAAAAAACTAAGAAATGTAGTCGAAGGAAGACGTCAAGGAATTTAACCACGATGGCATCGAGTAACTATTGGGTTCCAAGAAATGTTGGTCATCCAAGGAGGGAGGGGAAGATTGGATAAAAATGTATGAGGTTTCAGTTGGACTAAGTGGCATGGTGTCACCTAGTGCAACGGATTCCAATGACCTAGGTATAATCCAAGGGTCATATGATTCCAAGGATTGGTAAACCATAGTCGAAATCATATTGATAGTGGAAACATGATGTGTGGTGGGTGGAAGTGGTGTAGGGAAGGTACCCATAAGGCTAGAGTCTTTC
>CBVK0103702877.1:0-23069 GCA_900067695.1 Picea abies
GTGGAAGTGAATTTGAAGGTTCAACAGGAACTTTTGAGATGATCCAGCTCCCAAATTGAATGATCCTTAGACCGGGAGGTCAAGTGGGCCCTAGTAGGAGGTGGGGGTCTACATCAAGTTGTATCATAGCCTGGATTTAACTCCATTAGAAAAATAAAATCCAAAATCATGCTGCCCAGGAGGCACAGAGAGAGAGCAGTGGAAAATGTAGCCATGGGAGAATAAATGAGACAACTCTGTGTGAGATTAGATTCCATGGAGACAAAAGATAGAAGAGAACCTAATTCTAGTGGCATTAGTGAAATTGAGAGTGAAGATATTGGAGCAAAAGAAGAAGTAGGTGAACAATTTGTAGAAGAGAGACTATTGAGAGATTTTTTTAAAATGGGAGCTAGAGGAAAAATAGAGGTCCTAATGTATGAAGGAAACCTATATGTTGAGGAGATTCTAGGTTGGATAAATTCTTTGGACAAGTACTTTAACTATGAATATATTTATGAGGAGAAGAGAGTGAAGCACACTGTCACTAGGCTAAAGGGACATGCATCACCATGGTAGGGTGAACTACAAGCTAACAGAAGGCGAAAAGGTAAACAAAAAATTAAGAGTTGGGATAGAATGGTAGCTAAGTTAAAAAAAATTAAGAGTTGGGATAGAATGGTAGCTAAGTTAAAAGATAAATTCATATCCAAATATTATCAGATAAATCTATTTAGGAAATTGTATAACCTAAGACATAAAGTCTCTTTGGTGAAGGAGTACATTGAAGAATTTTATAGGCTGAACATCAGAGTAGGTCATTGAGAGAACAATGAAGAAAAAGTTTCCATGTATATTAATGTCCTGAGGTATGAATTTCAAGATGAAACCAGTATGATGATAGTTAGAACTGTGGAGGATGCTTATCAGGTGGCACTAAAATAAGAGGAAAATTTGGTCAGGAAGAAAAGCCGGCAAAATAGAGGGAAGACTCCAAACAGAGGCAGATAAATTTCCAGAGAGAAGTTCCAAAAATCTAGAGATGAAGCTGAAAAGTATCATAGTTAGAAAAAAAGAGGAGGAAGTTCCAGAGGTGGATACTATGGTGGTAGAAAATATTTTTCTCGAGGAAAAGGAGGAGAAGTTAAATTTTATTCTCGTGGAAAGACAAGGCATATGTCTTGGGAATTTCCTGAGAAGAATAAAGATGGAGAATCTCACATTTTCGAACCACATAAGAGGAATGTAGAGGCATAAACAATAGAATATGGGAGATCCCTCATGATGAGAAAAGTTCTCATAAAACCAGAGAAAAAGGTAAATGATCCAGTCCAAATAAACAATTTGTTTAGGACTCCTTGCAAAACCAAATATAGGGTATGCAAAGTGATAATATATAGTGGGAGTAATGATAATATGGTATCCATAGAAATGGTGGAGAAGTTGGAGTTGTAGACAACTGCACATTTGAACCCATACAAGGTATCATGGTTGTATAAAGGACACCAAGTCATAGTGATTTGACAATGCAATGTTGATTTTAAAATAGGTGGCTATAGAGATGATATTCTATGTGATGTCAAACCTATGGATGTTTTCCATGTTTGTTTGGGAAGACCATGGAAGTATGATATAAATATCATACATGATAGAAGGAAAAATATTTATACCCTTGAGAATAATGGTCATAATCATATGTTACTGCCAATAGAAGATAAGGGAGTAAAGGAAGAAGCTATTTCTAGAATACTTCTCATGAGTGGGAAGGAACTCTTGAACAAAGTCAAGAATGAGTAGGATATGCAATTTTTTGTGGTGAGGAAGGTGAGAGTCATCCTTACGAACACTTCTATGGATGATTTTCATGTAGAGATTCAATAATTATTGGATAATTTTGTTGATATTGTGGTGGATGAATTACCTCATTATTTACCACCCATCAGGAGTATCAATCACCACATTGACCTTATTCCAGGAGCAAGTTTTCCAAATAAAGTAGCATACCGGTTAAAATCTCAAGAGAATGAAGAGGTCAAGAATCAAGTCCAAGAATCGTTGGATAAAGGTTTGGTCAGGGAAAGTTTGAGTCCATGCACAGTGCCAACTATGTTGAGTCCAAATAAATATGAAGGATGGAGAATGCGAATAGATTCAAGGGCCATCAATAATATCACCATCAAGTATAGGTTCCCTTTACCTAGAATGGATGGTTTGATGGATTGTTCAAGTGGATCAAATTATTTTTCTAAGATAGATTTGAAAAGTGGTTATCACCAGATAAGAATGAGAGAAGAAGATGAATGAAACACAACATTCAAGACAAATGAAGGATTGTATGAGTGGCTTTTTATGACATTTGTCTTAACAATTTCCCCGAGCACATTCATGAGATTAATGAATGAAGTACTCAAGTATTTCATTGGTAAGTTTATAATTGTGTATTTAGATGGCATTTTAGTTTTCAGTAAGACTAAAGGAGGACATTTGAAGCACTTGAAACTAGTATTGAAGAGGTTGCACCAAGAGAAGTTGTTGATAAATATGAAGAAATTTTCTTTCATGAAGACAAAAATCATATAATTGGGTTTTTTGATATATTCAAATGACTTGAAGATGGATCCAGAGAATGTGAGGGAAATCAAAGAATGGCCTTCTCCAAGAAGTGTGTTTGAGGTAAGAAGTTTTCATGGGTTAGAATTTTTTTATAGGAAATTCATCAGGAATTTCAGTAGAGTTTGTGCACCCATGTTAGATACTAAAAATAAAAAGAACAGATCCTTTGATTAGACAGTAGAAGATGAAAAAGGCTTCAGAGTATTGAAGGAGAAGATAATAGAACAACCGATTCTAGTTCTTCCAGATTTCAAAAATACGTTTTAGGTGAGATGTGATGCAAGTTGAGTAGTTATCAGTGCAGTCTTAAGTCAAGACAATAATCACGTTGCTTATTTCAATGCAAATTTGAATGACACTAAGAGGAAGTACTCAATGTATGACAAGGATTTTTATGTTGCAATACGATATATGAAAAATGGAGGCATTAACTTATTCCGAGGGAGTTTGTCTTGTATAGTGACAATCAAGCTTTACATTTCATAACCAGATAGGAGAAATTGAATCAAAGACATACTAAATGGGTAGAATTCATGCAGAATTTTACTTTTGTTATTAAGCACATTAGTGGTAGTGATAACAAAGTTGTTGAGGATTTTAGTATGAGGTGTATTATTATGGAGGAATTTCAAGTAGAGACCTTAGTGTTTGAACACCTTAAGGGGATGTATTATGAATATCCATATTTTAAAGAGGCTTACGAAGCATGTGAAAACCCTTTTCTAAGGGATAGAAGCTAGTGGATGGAATATTTGATCCAAGATGGACTGTTGTTCAAGGGAAGCCAATTATGTATTCTGAAATGCTCAATGAGAGACAACCTATTGAAAGAAAAGAACAGTGGAGGATTGGATGAAAATTTCAGCCATGAAAAGACTTATGCACAACTAAGTTCTTCATACCATTGTCTGGGTATGAGTTATGATGTAAATAAATTAGTGGACAGATGTAGAGTTTTCCAGTATTCTAAAGGGAAACAACAAAACACTGGTCAATATCATCCATTTCCAAATCCAGATAGGCTGTGGGATGCCATAAGCATGGATTTTGTGTTGGGATTACCAAGAAACCAGAGGGGGAGTGATTCCATATTTGTAGTGGTTGAAAGGTTATCAAAGATGTCACATTTTATACCATGCTAGAAAACCAGTAATGCTACTCACATAGCCAATTCTTTTTTCAATGAGATTGTGATATTACATGGCTTTCCCAGAAGTATAGTCTCAGACAGAGATACCAAATTCATGGGACACTTTTGGAGAAATATGTGGAATAAAATGGGGACAAACATGTCCTTTAGTTCAACATATCACCCTCAGATAGACAGAAAAAATGAGGTAGTAAACAAAAGTTTAAGAAATTTTTTGAGGAGTTTGGTCACTAAACATCATAGTCAGTGGGATCAAATTATTCCTCAAGAAGATTTTTCTTATAATGATTCAACGAACATAAGAACTAGGAAGAGTCCATTTTGGATAGTCTATGGAACGCATTTGAGAGGAATTTTAGAGTTGAGGAATTTGGGACATGACGAGTTATGAAGTGTAGGAGAAAAAGACTTCACTACACATATGCATAAGTTACATGATCAGATAAAAGGGAAGTTACAAGATAAGAGTCAGAAGTATAAGAGCCGAACTTATCAAAGGAGAAGAGAGATTCATTTATAGGTTGGAGATCAATTTCTAGCACATCTGAGGAAGGAACAGTTTCGAAAAGGAACATATAACAAATTGAAAATGAAAATGATAGGACCATGCAAAATTCTTAGAAAATGCGCTGCCAACGCTTATGAATTGATCTGCTAGAAGATGTTGGAATATCAATGATATTCAATGTTGCATACCTATATCCTTACAGGATGGATGATACAAGAGAATCATATGATCAGAAGGAGATCTAGTGGGAGAAGTAGATTCCCACAACAAAGAAGAAACATATTGAGAAAATTATAGACTAAAGGATTGGCAAGAAGACCAGGATTAAGACTTATTTTTAGTACTTGGTGAAGTGGAAAGATCACCCAATAGAGGATGATAGTTGGGTAATTGAACCTGATAATCAGAAGCATTGAAAAATAGTACAATATCTCATGGACATGATTCCATGAATATTTTGTCTAGATGAGTATGATGCAGGAGCATCGCCATCAACACCAAAGGAGGCTGAGTGGAGGACATCTCAACGCCAAAGCACACATTTAAAGTTGGTTTTGATCCCAAAGAGGGCACATCATCTTAAAATTTTTGAAATATTGTAATTAAATATATTTTAAATGTTTGGAGGCTTGATCCATTGTATAAGATTGCTAGATATTGTAATCACCTTAATTTTCTACAGGATTGTACAGATTTCAAGCTCAACTCTTATCTAGTTGTAAATGCTCATTCATTGTAATAGGCCTTAGTAGATGAGTGTTTTAATTGCGATATGATAACACTAAGGTAGTGTGGAGGGAATGCTTAAGATTCTCTTCATGTATAAATATATGTAAACTATGCCCAAATGAGGCTATTGAATGTAAATGTAAGAAGGTTGTTGTAGCTTATTGTTGCTACTAGTTATTATTGAGAGTTGTAGAGAACTATATGAGTCCATGTACATACTTCCTAAATGAATAAAAGAATAAAAAATTTTATTCCAAATGCATGGTGTTACTTATTTCTGAGTTTATGGAGTGAATTTCATGTTCTCTATTTTATTTGTTTTATGTTCTTGAGAATTCATTTCATAGTTAGATGTGTGAAATTTTAATGTTCCATAAGTTTCAATTGTTTCTCTTCTAAGAGATTTGGTGCAAGGAGTGCACAGTGTCACAAGGTGTGTGAAGGTCGATTCAAGTCTGAATCATAAGCTCGAGAGAGGTAACATGAAACTTTGTAGAGATAAGTGCAAGGAAAGCACAATCTCCCTAGAGGGAGAAAAGTATGAGAAAAAAACCTATGAAAGGTGTTCATTGGGCCAACACTTAGTTAAAGGTTGGCAGGCCTGAGTTCAATTAACGTAAGGAGTGTGTGAAGAGTCTTCAATATATTTTAAAAATTATTGGATTGAATAAGCACCAGAAGTGCCCAAAAGGGACTTAGAAAATTTCTAAGTCTGAAGCTTTAAAGTGTTCAGAGGAGTGCAGAGGAGGGAGCCAGAGATTCAATTTATCTCATGTGATCAAGATCCTTTGAAAAAGGAATAGTTATCAAGGATTTAAAATCAATGGATGAGATCCATTCAGGAAATTGCAGGATATCTTATGGTTGTTATATCTGGGGGAGTTGCAAAAGGGTTAACCTTTGAAGTCCTTCAAACTTTGTTTATGTAATATCCCCAAGGACGAGCCCTGTTGTAATCATGTTTATGAATTGTAAATCATGTTTGTAGGCTAGTGAGCTGAGTATTGATAAGCTGGTAGGCTTATGTGCTTATTAGGCCGGAGAGCCTAAGTGTTAAAGGCCAAGAGCCTGTTTTTGTATATGTAATATGCAAGACATTAATAAAGATTAAACATCGCTACGTGCAGATCGACCATGAAGAAAGATTGATGGGGGACTAACCTTCCACAGGGTGGGTAAGGGAAGAGGGGGCTGAAAGGTTGGAAAGAGGGGATAATATTAGGGTCTTAATTCCTTGGGAATAATATTTTATTATTATTCTAAAGATGTGGGACAAAACATTTTTTTATCCTAAGTTTTGGGAGAGGCAACACATGCAGCTCCAATGTGTGCAAAAGGGAACACATGCAGCCCCAGGAAGACAAGTGTCAACCTGGGTGCATGCAGTTAAAAGATGAAGCGTCAGCTGAGTTGGGGGTTCGTCCTTCATTCCACCATCGACTGTCTGAAACCAGGAATTATGTCTGGTTTCGGTGTTGGTCTTCCATTCTTCCATCAACTGTTTGAACTGAGGGATCTCTGCATATGGGTTCTGTAAGCCTCATACAACTCTGAAACCTGAGGCCTGTGATGTTTTCTTGAGTTTGTGTCGACCTCTGCGTGGATTACTTGTCACTCATCCTGAAAACTGGTGTTACCTAAACCATGATGTGTCTTAGTGGCCTATTGTTGTTTCCTATTTTCGCACCCTATTTTCCTATTGCTGCTGTCACCTGTGAGTTAACCAAACACTGATGTTGTTACTGTTATCCTGAACTTGTGAGAATTGAGTTGTAAACTGGTAGAAGAACCGGGTTGTCAGGATCGTGGTAGAAGAGGTAGGTTGTCAGGCCTATGAGAAACTCTCTCCAGGTGAGAGAGTCTGTTGGGGTTTTTGTATATGTAATATGCATAACATTAATAAAGATTAAACATCGATGTGTGTAGACTGAACAAAAAGAAAGAGTGATGGGGGACTAAGCTTCCACAAGGTGGGTAAAGGAAAAGGGGCTGAAAGGTTGGAAAGAGAGGCAAAGTGTTGAGCCTAGGGGCTAATATTAGGGAATTAAGTCCTTAGGAATAATAATTTATTATTATTCCAAAATCTATGTGAAGTGTATGTTTTTATCCTAAGTCCTGGAAGGGGCAATGCATGTAGCTCCAAGTGTGAAAAAGGGAACCCATGTAGCTCCAAGAAGACAAGTGTCAACTTGGGCGCATGTGGTTAAAGGATGAAGCACTAGTTGAGTTGGGGGTTCATCCTCCATTCTTCCATAGACTATCTGAACTGGGAATTTCGTTTGATTTCTGCATGCATACACTCATGTAGCTTTGAAACCCAAAACCTGTGACTTTATCTTGTGAAGCCAATACACCCTTTGTCTGAACCATAATGTCTGTGTTTGAACTCTGCGTGAATTGCTTGTCATGCAACCTGCAAACTGGTGTACCTAAATCACGTTGTGTCTGAGTGGCCTGGTTCCACACCCCATTTTCCTGTTGCTACTGTCACCTATGACTTAACAAAACATTGTTTCTATTGTTGTTATTTTGAACTTGTGGGAATTGAATTGGAAACTAGTGGAAGAATCAGGTTGTCAGACTATGGTAGAAGAGGAAGGTTGTTAGGCCTGTGAGAAACTCTCTCCAGGTGAGAGAGTCTATTGGGAAGTGGTTTTCTCCTAGAGAGAGTCCAACACCAACTACGGAGCTTTGAGAGTTCCTGATTCGGCCTGTTTCTGAGACCCATAAAGGGAGGTGAAGAACTGATGGAATGTACTTGTGAAGGTGTATACTCCCGGGTGGAACAGACATGTGGGGAATGAGAGTTGTGAAGGTGTATACTCCCGGGTGGAACAGACATGTGGGGAATGAGAGTACGTGAGTAGTGGTCATAAGAAGGCTCATGGAGAGAATCCTTCTGATTGCTCTATGCAGTTTTCATGTAATATCAGCCTAGCCTAGGATTCCCTTGCCTTGGGTGGAACTTAGTCCTAGCTCAGGGGTGACCCACTGTTGAGCATGATGAGCAGTGAGGTATAAGGCTGGGAAGTTCGTGGAAGGTATGCACGTGTTTGGTGGAGTTACTACAGTTTCAAAGATAAGTATATGCATGTGTTTAATTTCAATTAAAATGCATGTCTATGATTCTTGTGGTATTATCATGTATTCCATTGCAATTATTTTTACTGTTGATTTAATTAATTATGTATGTTAGAAGTAATCATATGTTTACTCTGTTAAGATAGTTAACTTAATTTAAATGCATACTACATAAGTATTAGAATGTTTTCGCGTAGTAGCATTTCCCAACCTATGAGTGGTGGGGGATGTTACAGTTTATTCAGGAGATTTTGGGCATAGAGCACAGATGAATCAAGATCCCTGAAGGCTGGATCTAATCTCGACCATCCATTTCCCAAGGACATGTGTCAGCAGAACATGAGCTCTAGTGGACTAGTACTCCGGAGGAAATTAGGAATGGTGATTCTTGGGTGAAATAATTTCGAAGTCCCAGAGGCTAGAATTAATCCTATCCATTGATCGATGTGGACATGTGGAAGGTGATTATACCCTCCATTAATTCAACATTTGGAGGAAAAGTGAGTTGGAAGAGTCAGGATTCTCGAATTCTAGAGTCCCAGAGCTCATCGTGACCATTGATTCCTCTAGAGGAGGAGAGTTTTTGATCTTCACCTATTGAAATTCTAGAGTTCATAGGTCCAGGAGGAAGTGGGTGTTGATATTCACAAGGTTTTGAAGCCCTAATACCGAAGATAATATCAGTCGTCGATATTGACATATCTCCAAGTCTATCGATTCCTGCCAGCATCTAGAGGTGTGCATGAATTCATAGTTCAAAAATTTTGCAGTTTGAGGATATTGAAACCCACGAAGATCGAATAACTTAAGGTTTTACCACAACTATAAAACTTTAGTGGAGATTCTAAGTCATTTATATGAAAAGGAATTCATCACTTTGCCAATTCCCTATTCAGGAAGAATGTGTTTCATGTCTGTTAAAACTATCGAAGTTCAGAGGATACAAAGTCTCAAATTATTCGAAGTGTGGAGAATTATCCCATGGTTTTGAGCCCAGGGTCACATTGATTTATCCATTGACCTGTCAAAGCCTTCTATAAGGTAATTTAGGGCCGAAAAAAAGGGAAAATTTTGGCGGAAGTGATTTTGAAGGTTCAACAAGAACTTTTGAATTGATCCAGCTCCCGAATTGAACGATCCTTAGACCGGGAGTTTGAGTGGTCCCTAGGAGGAGGTGGGGGTCTACATTAGGATGAACAAGATGCTGATGGAAAAATTAAGGTGTATTCTCAATGGTGTCGGGTGAGGGCAAGAATTTTGGGTAGAGGCAGTGGGTACTACATGTTCCTTGGTCAATCAATCACCCTCATTAGCACTAGATGACAAGACTCCACATGAGGTATGGACTGGTAAGAAACACTCTCTCAGATATCTCAATATATTTGGATGTGAGGCCTATGTTCATGTTCCAAAGGAAGACATGAGTAAGATAGATAAGAAGGTTGAAAAGTGTATATTTATTGGGTATAAAGATGGTCTCAAAGGTTATAATATTTGGAACCAAAAAACTAAGAAGGCTATGTATAGCCGAGATGTGTTATTTAGAGAAATGAAAGATGTTTTCAAACAATAAGTCCTACCAGGTAAGGAATAACTAGAGAAGAAAGAGTTCGAGTTAAATAATGATGAATCATACTCTTTAGAGCATGAATCAAAATAAGAAGATCCTCATACTCCAGTATTGAGGAGATCGGTTCGAGAAAGAAAGGCTATTGGAAAGGTATACTCCACTTGATTTCCATTAAAAAAATTTGTTGTCTATTACTGATGATGATACTAGAACTGTTAGGGAGGTAGTGGATTCAGAGGATGAAAAACTCTGGAAAAAGGCCATGGTTGAAGAAATGGAAGCCTTGGACAAAAATGAAGCTTGGGATCTAGTGGAGTTGTTGACTCGAAGAAATCCTATTGGTAGAAAATGGGTGTTTAAGAAGAAGTTGAATGCATAAGGCAAAGTGGAGAAATACAAAGCTTAGTTAATAGAAAAAGGTTATTCTATTAGATTTCCAAGTTAACTTTTATTAGATTTCTTTTATTTGTTGTTGTTGCTTTTGATTTTGAAGTAGAACCAATGGATGTGAAGACAACATTCCTACATGGGGACCTGGAAGAAGAAATCTACATGAAGAAACCATAAGGTTTTGCAGTGAAGTGAAAGAAAGAGTTGGTATATAGGCTAAAAAAATCCCTATATGGGTTAAACTAATCACCAAGGATGTGGTATCAAAATTTTGATACTTGTATATTGGGACTTGGCTTCATAAGAAGCAAATATGATCATTGTATGTATTTTAAATTAGTTGGTGATCATATTATTTATTTGGTCTTGTATTTGGTTTATATGTTGTTGATAGGAAACAACAAGGAAATTATCCAGGATGTGAAAACTCAGTTGTCCTCTAAATTTGACATGAAAGATCTTGGTGCTGTAAATTTTATTTTGGGCATGGAAATTAAAGAAATCAGACAAACATGAAACTTTGTTTGAACCAAAGAAAATATGTTGAGTCAATATTACAAAGGTTTAATATGCAAGAATGTAAATATGTCAATGTCCCTATTCCTATAGGTGTAAATCTATTTGCAGATTAGTGTCCGAAGACGTAGAAATAAGAACATGACATGTTCCATGTTCTGTATGCTAGTGTGGTTGACAGTTTAATGTATGTAATGGTCTATACTAAACCAAACATTGTACATGTAGTGGGCATTTTGAGAAGGTATATGCCAACACTAGGGAAGGAGCATTGGACATCAATAGAGAGGGTTTTCAGGTATTTGTGTGGCACTAATACTTATGGATTATGTTACAAAAGAAGACTAGGATTCGACAGAGCGTCAGACATAAATGGCTTTGTTTATGTAGACTTGACTGAAGATTTGAATCACATAATATCTACAAGTGGGTATGTGTTTAACCTATTTGGAGGAGCAATCAGTTGGATGAACAAAAGAAAGTCTATAGTGGTACTCTCAACTACATAATTTGAATACATGGCTACCACTCATGGAAGCAAGAAAGAAATATGGTTATAGAGATTGTGTTCAGTTATTGGGTTGGTACAACAAGTTGTAAGAATATATTGTGACAGTTGGAGTGCAATCCTCCTGGTAAGGAACCCAACTTATCATTCTAAGACAAAGCATATCAATGTTCAATATCATTTTGTCAGAGACATGGTTGAAGAGAAGAAGGTGTCGATGGTGAAGGTGGACACTTTGGATAATGTTGCAGATTCATTAACAAAGCATGTGAGCACTAAGAAGTTCTCTTGGTGTAAAGAATCAATGGGAATTTCTACCCTTGATTGTTGATCATGAAAGCCCATGACCCCTGTATGCAAAGAAAACAAGTGGGAGAATGTTGGTTGATTTTTTTTTTGAGGAGGGGAGGGGGGGTTATTCACTAAATTTGTAGGTGGTCTTTCATTTTTGGTGGGGGTGGCTTTTTTCCTTTGGCGATTTAGTGGCACATGGTATTTCAACCCATGGTTTTCTAATTCTCGTCAAGGAATTAAGGTTGTAATTTATAAACAATGAAGTTGGATTATGATTAGAATTAGAGGCGCGACTCTAAAACAAGTTGTTGGTTTTCTAGGGTAAATCTCTATGTATATGTGTGATTGCAATTGTTTTCTTTTATGTGTTCATAATCTATGTGTGCATTGCATTAATGTAAAATGTTTAGATGATCCATATTTTATGAGAAGAACGAAATGAATACAGATTATTAAAAGATGCTTAACACAAAATAACTCTTCCGATCTCACTTAGCGGCCTGTGAGAACCTGGACTGTTCGCACCCTGCATATATATTTCAGTGCGGATAGTTCGCATGCTGCATCAAAGTGGCCTGCGAGAACCATAGTTTCTCGTACTGTGTTCCACACTAGCCTGTGAACATTTTTTGAAAATTTTTGAATTCAAGTTTTGACCCTGTCAATAGCTCATGTATGTTGATTTGGACCTCTTTGGCTTGTTGAATAAGTGACTTACCTATATTTTGCTATAATTGACTTGCTGGAACTGATCTAGGTTTTCTAGGTTTTCTTGCCTTTGAAACTTGACTTTCATTTCTTATATTTTGTTGGCATTGTCATTCTCTCTGCTGTATAGAGTTGAGTGCATCTGACACGCTGAGAACTAGGGATTGGTTGAAAGTTGAGTTTTTGGTGTTTCTCTTGTACTTGTTGGTTTGAAAGGACAAATTTTTCATTTACATTGAGAAGCTCTTTCGTTTGCTTTTGTTTTTGCTTTCATTGAAAGTATTGGATTGGGTTGTTTGTTTGAGTTGATTATTATTTGGTTTTCTTTTCTCATTATTTAGAGTTCTTCTTGGAAAGTGAACTGCATGTTTTCTTTCAAGTTTTGTTTTTTCTTTTTGCGAGAACATTGGAAATCAAAGTTTTAAGAGTTTTGAAGTTTTGAAAAAGACATATTGAAAATGTTCATTGATACATGATTATTTGCATTTAACATCTGAAAGGAAATTGAGCATTGCTTTTGCATTATAGTATTGAGTTTGATTCAGAAATTGATCTCTCTCTCCCATAACTAGGATTCATCGAAGGAAACGAATTCTATCTCATCATATCCTTGCATTATTTAGGTCAGAGTCATACATCACGAGTTTCATTTCCATTTCCTTTGAGTAAACAACAGCCTGTAAAAACTTTGTGTAATATTAAAATTGAACTAGTAACTCTTTTCTAGGGATCTTTTACACCAACATTTAGCTAGGCTAGTGCTTTGGAGTAGGAAGAGAGACACACTCTCTAAAATCTCAAAAACACACAATAGCATCTTGAGTTAGGGAGTGTAAAATTCCATTGGTAGCATATTGTCCTGGGAATCCCTTCTAACACAAGGGTCAAGCATTAGGTCGCATTGGTGTTGGTAGATATACTAACCTGCTTTGTTGACATCAGTGTAAAGATTGCATGTATTACGGGGGTCACTCCAAGGTATACCCACAATTATGAGTGGAAGCCTTTGAGTTGATTTCGGTCTAGATACCCCGCCTTTGAGTTGATTTCGGTCTAGATACCTCGCCTTTGCGTGTAGATTGGACTAACGATTGTTTCCCCAGGCAGTACTGTTGTTTGTGGTGACCTTAGTGGCTTATATCTCTAGGTTCTTACCCAAGGTGACTGTGGAGGGGAAAGCCTTCACGGTAACTGGAATCGACGTTGATCAAACTCACTTGGGCTCCTTGGAGGGTATACCCACGTTTATGTGTGGGAGCTTGCACCAGGGCGTAAGTCTATTAAGCAGGTCGTCAACGTAACTTTTCCATCATAGCCCCGCCCCTTCTTGTCTCGTTGTCGCGACATTGGATTTCATCACCAACTAGTGGCTCCGGTATTAGAAGGTATTGTTTGCTTGGTGATTGCTTCTAGATTTTATTTCCTAGGGTGTGTTGTTGATTTCTCGAAGTTGACCATAGGATTTTCGTCAAAGAGTTGGTTTATTGTTTACAATTGCTCCCCCAAGACATTCACATAGGATGCAAGGTTTGTCTCCGGAACATCTGGAAGCTTCACAACCTTTGCACACAACAACACCTAAGGGTACCCCCGAGGACTCTCCTCGTCCGGGTGAAATTCCCCTTGTTACTCTACCACACGTGGATATAAGTAACGTCCCAGAAGTTTTTACACCACCTCCAAAAATAGAACCCACTGATCCTCTTGCGGAATTTCGCATTACCAATACTATAGAGGATTATCACATTCATCGTGGTGAACGACCTTCAGGACGATTTCATCTTTCTGAAGAAAATCTTGTTGTATCTTCTGAATCAATTGTTGGGCCTTCTCATGGTGTAGTAGGCCAAGATCCTTTTGGGTCAGGTAATTTCCGACGAGTCTTGTTTGGGACTGAATCCCCTGTCTACGAACTCATCAACCCTCCCGTGTCTCCTGAACCAGAGACTACACCAGAGACTACAACTTATCGTTTTGTTCTTCCTCCCGAGATGGCCCATCTCGCAAATACTACGAGTGTTCAAACTGGAATTACTGCAACTACTATTCCTCCTATTAATACCCAGAGAACTCCTGAGGCTAATCCAAATTTACCTCCTAGTTACCATGCTTTGAATCCATCATTGAATGTTTCCCATCCAACACCCCCACAAACTCCAGCTGGTTCTCCAAGTGGTCCTCAGTTTCCTGGGCATCCTATTCCCGGTTTCATCCCGACACTCCCTCCATTTTCTCCTCGCAATCCTAATACTGGTAGCATTATCCTGACTGTTGCACCAAACTTGCACAATCCTGTTGGTGGTCAGGGTAGTACGTTTCCTTTTCCTTTTCCCGGACATAACGCAGTTATTACGCAACCTACGGTTGGTACACAACTTCCGGGTGGAATTGTCCCTTTAATAGGGGGACCAACCTCACCTTTAGGACAAAACATACCTCCTGCATTGGCCCAGTATTGGAATCAACTTATGCAAAATTTTCCTCAAAATGCTGGGGGGAAACAAGTTGTCCCTACCACCGGCCAACCATATCCAGGGGTGAATAATCCTATTTGGGGTTCTGGTCAAACTACTCAACCCCAAACTCAAGGTCAAAATCCTTGGGGTTACTATCCGTTCCAACCACCACCAAACCAACCAGGATCTTCCCTCTGGGGACAGACTGCATATGGTCCCACTGGTCTACCGACAGGGCTTCTGCCCCAAAGTCACCAGTATCCACAAGTGAATTAGCAATTTCCTTTTCTTGCTACTTTGGATTTGCCAGATTTGTCCAGGATTCTCAATGATCCTATTCGTCACTCTCCCAAATGGCCTGCTATCCCTGCAAAGCTTCCATCGGACATTCCCAAATTTGATGGGAAGGTGGGAGAGGACCCAAATAATCATGTCATGACTTTCCATTTGTGGTGTTCATCCAACTCGTTGATGGATAACTCCATTAGACTACATCTTTTTCAACGAACTCTTACAGGAGCTGCGAAGTGGTACATTGAATTACCACGAGTTTTCTTTTCCGATTTCAACACCCTTGTAATGGCCTTTCTCACACACTACCAGTTACCGATTCGTTACGATACCGGAACTGAGATTTTAACCTCCTTCAAACAAAGCTCGGGCACTCATATATCTGATCATATTCATGAGTGGCGATGGAGGAGACGTCTCATTAAACTTGAGCTTCCTGATCAGTTACTGGCAGAGTGGTTTACCAAGTCTTTTGTAAACAAAATTGGAAAAGACATTGCTATGGGTGGTGTTGTCACCAAAGAGCAGGCTATTAGCCGTGCTCAGTATCTAGATCTCGTTTATTCGCAAATGGGAACCTTGTATGATTTACTACCCGATTTACCTTGTCCTGGTACTTCTACTACTTCTACTGCTCCGGTTGCCTCACATGCAGCTGATGGTGTGATTGGTTCCACTCATAGACACTCACATTCCATGTCAACTACAACCCCGAAATCCAATTCTTCTAATGTACAAAGTGCTCCATCTCCTGCTCCTCCCGCCGGTAAAACCTCTGAAGTGAACGTTGTTCAATCTATGCCGGCCGGTAAGACCAAGTCTAGAAAAGGGAGAGGCAAGAATAAGGAGGGTAAAAAAAATAATCCGAATGAGCAAACCAAATCACCCCCTGTTGATGACCGGGATAAGCGCAAACCACGCTACCCTTGCCTTATCTATGGTGAAGATCACTACACGAAGGATTGTCCGAGACGTGTCAAGGTTAACAAGTTCCTTCAAGGAGCACTGAAGCCTTCTACGCCGGCTGTCTTGTCTCAACCCTTCCCGTCTCAACAACAGGCTTCGTTGGTCATCCACGACCAACCCTCTACTTCTACATCATCTTATGTTTTGATGTGTATTGGTGATTCCATGAAAAACAATGTTGCACTTACCACCAGAGCTAAAGACTATACTCCTTCTAAGGAGAAGGTTGATGACTTACCTCCCAATTTGGTATAGCCTTCTCCACCAAATCCACCTGGGAACGGTCCTCTTCATCTCGAACGACCGAATCTTGATACAGTTTTACGACCTCCGAAAGGTGTCATTAAGAAGTCAGCATTCAATCCTCATGCTTGGGTAGCCCAGAACTATAGCATTGTAGAAGATCTGGCCCAAGCACCTTCAACGATGTCTTCCCTGGAAGTCCTTCAGTCTTGTCCTGCGCAACGACGGGCGCTGTTGAAAGCTATAGGTGGTATTGATCCAACCGATATGAATCTGATAGTCTTTAACTTGGATGATCATATTCCAAGGTTACCCCCACATCTTGCGTTTCAAATACAAGTTGTGGTCTCTGACAAGAGTATTTGTCGGATGGTTATTGATGAGGGTGCCTCTACATGCGTGATGTCTTTTTCTTGTTGGAAAGACATTGGTTCTCCACCATTAAACAAATCAAAAAACACTTTACGAGCCTTCAATGGCTTGGGTTTTAAGCCTTATGGTGTTCTACCATCGTTTCCTGTCACTTTGGAAGGTAAGACCGTTCAGGTGGAAGTGGAAGTTTTCGATACTCCCTTAGATTACAATCTTCTACTTGGTCGAAGCTAGGTCGATTCTATGCGTGCTGTCGTGTCAACCCTTTTCTGTGTCGTACGATTTCCTCACCAAGGAAAAGTGGTTATGGTTGATCAACTTGCCTTCTTTAATGATGATACTCATGTTGGCAACATGCCTTTCATTGCTAAAACCCCACTGGGTTATGAGAATGTCAGAGTCGGTCTTTTAAAAGTCTCTTCACTTATGGGTACTTTCCCCATACCACCACCACCCGATCTTCCCCACCTGTTTATTACATCTATTAATATGATCTCTACTATACCTCACTTCTAGTGTCTGTTGACCCTTGGGTAGTCCCTGATCCTGGAGATCATATTCGTTTCGACAACGTCATGCCGTTAAGTCCGGTTGAGTCCGCTTATCAAGCCATTCAATCAGAAACCCCTATTACTTCTTCTTTTGACGAGTTTTCTCCTAATCATTTACGTGTCATATTTCCCACTGATGAGATGATTATGTCCGTCATGGAAGACACCCCTTGGGATGATGGACATCATCGTTCCATCTTGTTTCTGGAACAACAGACTCTTGAGAATTATCAGCAGATCTCGACTCCATCCACTGTTGTTGTTATCTCCACGGTTTCCCAACCCACACGAGATGTGTTTGCAGAAGGGAACCTGAGTAACATTTCACCCACAATACCCATAGATATTTCAGTGAAACCTGGGATAGTCGAGAATGTTCATATTAGAGCTTCGTGTTCTCCCGACGAAATTGTCACCTATACTTCCTTGTTTAAAGAATTCTGTGATATTTTTGCGTGGAGTTATGAGGAGATGCCGGGTATTGACCCTGCTATCATTGTTCATGAGCCCTGCTATCATTGTTCATGAGATTAAGACATACCACGGAGCTAAACCAGTCCAGCAGTGCCTACGTCCTGTCCATCCACGTAAAGCGGCAGCCATTAAACTCGAAGTTGAAAAACTTCTTAAAGCCGGTTTCATTTACCTCGTGGCATTGACAGAATGGGTTTCCAACCCCGTATCGATTGATAAAAAGGGTGGTAGTATATGCATTTGTGTTGATTATCGGGATATCAACAAAGCTTGTCCAAAGGACAATTTTCCAACCCCTTTCATTGACCAAATTGTCGATGACTGTGCCGACAGTGAAATCTTTTCCCTCATGGATGGATTTTCTGGCTATAATCAAATCAATATTGCTCTCGAGGACCAACACAAAACAGATTTTATTTGTCCTTGGGGTAGTTTCGCCTACAGAAAACTTCCTTTCGGTCTAAAGAATGCAGGTGCTACATTCCAACGTGCTATGTCTTATGCATTTCACGATATCAAGCATATTGTTCAACCCTATTTGGACGATTTGCCGGCTCATTCCTTACGTCGAGTCGATCACCCTACTCATCTCCAAGCAATTTTTGTTCATTGTCAATTTTATCGCATTCGCTTGAATCCTCATAAATGTGTCTTTTGCATAGAATCCAGCCGTCTCCTCGGTTTCATTGTTTCACGCCATGGGATCAGGGTAGATCCTATCAAGGTCAAGGCAATTCTTAACCTCCCTCCTCCTTCTTCTTTGCGTCAGTTACAAAGTTTGCAGGGGAAAGCAAACTTTCTTCGTCGTTTCATCCCAAATTATGCCGAGATTACTCGAGGTTTCACGCATCTTCTAAAGAAAGGTTCAAAATTTGTCTGGGATAAAGTTGCTAACAACGCTTTTGAAGCTTTAAATTTATCCCTTACCAAAGCTCCTCTTCTTTTTCCTTCGGATTATAGTTGAGATTACTTTTTTTATCTAGCTACGTCCGAGTTTACTATCGGCATGGTCCTCGTTCAAGAGGATGATAACCACGATGAACATGTTATCTATTACTTGACTAGAAGTTTATCATCCACAGAAACCAAGTACCAACATGTTGAGAAGCTGGCCTTGGCTGCTATCCAAGCAGTCCAACGTTTCTGTCATTATATTCTCTCCAGGAAGACTACAGTGATTTCACACTGTAACCCCATGCAACACATATTGACCCGTCAATTGCTGGGGGGCAAGTACTCCAAGTGGATTGTTATTCTCCAGGAGTTCGATTTGGAATTCAATCGTGCCATGTCGAAGAAATCTCTAGTTTTCGCTGAGTTAATTTGCGATTTTCCCCACACTGCCATGGAAAAGGTAGCAGTTGATTCGTTACCTGATGAGTCACTTTTCCTTATTAGTACCGATGATATTTGGTATGGAGATATCATTATATATCTCCAAACTCAAACTTTCCAGCCTACTTTGTCCAGTAATGAACGACGTCGTGTCCGTTACCAAGCACGTCATTATATTATCCTCAGTGATACTCTTTATTGTCGAGGCATCGATTCTGTCTTTCGGCATTGTTTGACTTTTGACGAAGCTGAGAAAGCTTTGAATGACTGCCATTCGGGAGCATGTGGTGGTCATATGTCTGGGTATGCTACTGCCCAGAAGATCTTACGTGCAGGTTACTTTTGGCCTTCCCTATTCACTAACTGCATTACTGTTGTTCAGAAGTGTCATGCCTGCCAAACCTATAATCAGAAAATTCGATCGCATCCTTCTCCCTTTCATCCTGTAGTCTCAGTAGGTCCTTTTGCTAAATGGGGCATTGATTTCATGACATGTCACCCTCACTCGACCGGGGGGCATGGTTACATTATTGTAGCTGTTGATTATTTCACAAAGTGGGCCGAGGCAATGCCGACATTCGATAATACTGGGAATACTGCAGCCTTATTCCTTTTCAACCATGTCATCACTCGTTTTGGTGTTCCTCAGGCTATTGTTACCAATCATGGTAGTCATTTTAGAAATAATATGATGTCTGAACTTACTAATAATTTGGGCCTTCGTCATGATAGCTCAACACCCTATTATCCACAATCCAACGACCAGGTCGAAGCCATCAATAAAGTTCTTATAACTATGATTCGACGGATCATAGGAATACATAAAAACATCTCACACACAATGTTATTTTCGGCATTGTGGGCATATCGGACATCTGTTAAGTCTACCACAGGATTCATGCCTTTTCGATTAGTTTATGGCATGGAAGCCATTCTTCCAATAGAATGCGAGATACCGTCTTTGAAGCTGGTTGTAGAACTCTTACCTAATACTTTTGCCGAAGAGGAACGTCTGTTGTATTTGATGCAATTAGACGAGACTCGCCGTGACGCTACTCTTGTAATAGAAGCTCAAAAGAGACGTGTTAAGGCACAATACGACAAGCATGTCAAACCTCGTGTCTTCTCTGAAGGAGATCTTGTTCTTCTATATGAACAAGATAAAGATGTCCTAGGAGTTGGGAAATTTGAACCAAAGTGGCATGGGCCTTATATTGTTAGCAAAGTTTTGGAAAAAGGAGCATATGAGTTAGTGGACTATGATGGTGTGCCTTTGAGTGAACCCGTGAATGGGTTGTACTTGAAGAAGTACTATGCATGAGTCATTTGTACATGAGTACTTGTATTTTTATGTATCATACTGAGTGTGTGTGTTACTTTAGTTTTGCCTTTGACGTTATCTGGTCTTTACCCTTACGTGACATTGTGTTTGATTGCCAGATGTCGGAGTATTCGCTACCTTATATTGGCTTCATCGACGGTGCTAGTCGTAGTACTCGGAACCTAGCTTCCGCTGCTTGGGCAATCTATGCCCCGACAAATGAAATCATATCTCTACGAGGTATATGTCTTGGCCGAGCAACCAACAATATTGCAGAGTATAGAGCCATGGTTGAATTATTGGTTGATGCTATCTCTCTCGGAATTCGATATTTGGTTGTTCGACTGGACTCACAGTTGATAGTACTACAACTCAGGAATGTATATTCTATTCGAAGTCCTACTCTATTAAGGATATATTTGCGGATTCACCTCTTGGAAAGACATTTTGATTACATAGAATATCAACACATTCTGAGAAGTCTTAATACATTGACAGACGCTTTAGCTAATTATGTATTAGACAGGCATTTAAATCATTTATAAAATCAAACACATTAAAATGTACACAATTGGAAAGTAAGCCGGTATAACCCATGTATATATATATATATAACGGTCAAAGTTTGTTTTTACAAAATGTTTCCGAAGACCAAAATATCAAAAAATGAAGCTCCTGGCTTCTACAAAGTGACATCACTAATGATGTTCACGATAGCATGCTAAAGTCTTGGCTACTCTGTGGAGCAAACAGCCCATAGAGGCAGAGACTCCCACGGTGTGACGTTGATCACGTCATGGGATCTCCTCCAGAGGCATATCTGAAACATCGACCATCAAGCCCTCTAAGTTTTGCTCCACTGTGAGGTAGTCCTCGGCATACTGGGGGACTGGAACTACTGCTTCTCCTCGGCGCTGAACAGGAGAACTACCAGCTAGTCTATATGCCCCAACATCTGTGTCATCAACAAATTTTTTGGTGTTAGTCTTTGGATGATTCTATAAAAACCAAAAACATTTAATATGATGAAAATACAAAAACATCTAAAAAGTTAAAAAGTTGGTGTACTTCTTACCAATATCTCCCCACTGTGCACCTTTAGGAAGGGAAAGCTCAGGATCACCACGAAAGTCCAAGCCAACATACGCATAATCCTCAATCATCAAGACCTGGCCTTGGAGCCAGTCGAAGAAACGATCGTCATACCTGACGATAGGTCCTATCACATGCCTAGCCATGAGTTGGCACCATCGTAGAATCCGTGGATCCCTAGGACTCGGAAAGTGCCAATCTGCCTGAAGCCTATACATGGGAACCCTCTCGCAGAAGAAGGACACTAGCAGTGATCCATAACCAAACTGCTTTAGATCTCCATGCCTGCTCTTTGTCAGTTGTTTCTTGAGGCTGCGTAACACTGCGTCAGCCCAGTTGAAGACCCGGGGCTCGACACACTCGAGGGCATACTAAAAGTAGCTTTGTAGAGCCATATGTGGGGAAACACTTCCTCCCATCTAAGCTATAGTAAAGAGAATGGTACGGAGAGTGATATCAATCACTCCCCAAATGGCTACTTTTCCCCTTTGTCGTTCTGCCTCTGGCACGCAATACTTTCGGCAATACTCACTCATTTTCATGCCACCTCTGCAGTTACCAGTCAAGCTAACACAAGAACCTTGTCTTGACAATCCATTCAAGAAATAGATATCTTCAATATCAATCGTCAATGTGTGGGCACCAACATTAAAGACCTGCTGATCCGGATCCCACATCCGGACTAAATGTTCCAACAATCGAACCTAGGCTCTCATGCCCGGTATGCAGAAATACTTTAGGAGACCACAATATCTTAAAGCGGCAATGGTTTGAGGGTGATTTTCAGTGGTAGCATTATCATCCTTGTGTTCCCTTTCTCTCCATTTGAGCACCATTGTATGACTATTAACCTAGATGGCAACCATGGGAAGATAGTTAATAATTTGAAACATGGAAAAAATTGGTTTAAATGGATAAATATTATAAAAAAATTTGGGCACTACGCTGTTTGCAGGTGACTTATAACGCATAGTGCGGACTTCCCGCACTGTATCTTAAGACCACCTGCGGGAATGAAGACTTCTCGCAGGCCCCGTATGGGAAGCCGGCGGGAATCCTCATTCACGCGTAGGGTTTCAAAAACTCACTTAAAACTTAAAATTTAACCACTAAAATCATAAAATTAAACCATGAAAAGATAAGGAATTGAGGACTTACCAATCTGATCCAGACGGTTCGTGAAATGATGCCCCGAAGCTCCCGCAAATCAACGGTGAAGATCGGAGGTAAAATGGGAATTTTTGCACTACAATGGTAAATGGGTAAAACAATATGGTAAAAATGAATAGTAAATTTGTTTTATTTACTTTTTACCATATTAAAAGTGGGTTTTTTGTATTTATTCACTATTTTACCCTAATTTCTAATACGAAAGTGAGTGAAATGACTTGCAGGTACCCTATGCAGATGATTATGGACGAAAAACTTTTGCAATATGATGCATTTTTGTTTGTTTCCTATGGTTTTGATATAAGACCTCAGGTGCCTTTTATCCGTTCTTGCACTTGCGAAAAACCTAGAACGTGATCGAGCATTGTTTTATCTCTTTTCCGGGCTCGTTATGGTTACGCGAAAAAGGAACCCCTCTGGAGTTAACTTTAAGCTCTTTTCATGACTCCCTAAATATGAAAAGATTGCCGAGTGATCTTGCTCTTTTCACACTCGTTAAAGTATTTGAAGTTACACCTCCTTCGAGCAATAGTTTACCCCTTTTTCGGTCTCGTTGGACTATTGTACAAAAAAGGAACTGAGAGAGTTCTCTTTTGAGTGTTTTTCCAAACTCTATAATCCTGAAAAACCTTTGAGCTTTCTATCTATGGACTCGTTAAACAAACATTGACTGACTCGTGATGGGACCGAACCACTCCTTCTTAGGGTTCGTTAAAAATACTCCGAGGGACTCGTCCGAAGGATGAGCTTAT
>CBVK0103702878.1:0-12896 GCA_900067695.1 Picea abies
GGGAAAGGGATATGTTTCATTTTTGTGTTAATTGGCAGTAAGTGTCACTCTTGAACATGACACCCTCTATTCATCATTTGAAGTCAGTTTGGGAAATCCATTTGTCTCTCATACGATTCAATAACAAGGTCTTTCCATGTGTCATCTTTGAGTCAATGCTGCCAAATCATTGGTTGTGTCATCCATATGTTCAAGAGAAGTACAAACCTTTATTGAGTCGGCCATCTGCAGTTATACTTTCATTCTGTGTCGGCCTTCCTTGTGTCCAAAGTTCAATTGTCTCATGCTCTCTTTCACTTACAAACTCTGTTACTCATTTCGTGTCACTGATGTGGGATACATCAAGGCCCTCCTGTGATGAGTCTTGTTCTGTCGACTTCAACACATTATCCGGAATTAAGACTTAGAAATTATTCATTACCTTGAAGCTTGCATGCCTCAATGGCAAGTTTCTCGCTTTCGACAGTAGGTTGACATCATTGACTTCTGATCGAGAGATTCCATCGAGTGTTCAACATCAACTCATTTATTCACAGTCGATGGATTGTACTATCATACCTTGGGAGTCATTGACATTAATCGTGATTTCCCTCGCACTTGTTAACGGTATACATCAATGACTGGTAATCGAGTGGTTTCTACCATGTTCGACTTCGACACATGTAATCACATGGTCAGATTCGTACTTTGGGCAATGAGATTGAAGACCCTAGATATTGTCTTTGTGATCCAGGTTGTGATGGAGAATACATGATTTGCGACACATAGATCCACTGTGTATGATTCGTGGCTATGTCGTCTTGACTGAAAATTTGTCGCATAGATCCACAGTGTATTCAGGTGGCTGTGCTATATAGTGATGGCATGGATCCACAGTGTATGATTGGTGGCCATGACCTTAGTTTATGATGTCATCAGTCTATGATCTGAGTATGGGAATGCCTACCTCGGAATTGATATATATGATATTCTATTGATGCTTGGATGTTTGCAGGTCTCTGATTAGATGTGCTTTTGGTTCTTGACATACACATGCAGCTTACAAAGTCTATCGACTGTCACTAGTTCCGCTCTCAGACTTTGGGGGGCATTCTATTATCCAAAAATTTGGTCATTGTGATGATGTCTTGATGAT
The DNA here is from genome assembly GCA_900067695.1 of Picea abies. NCBI lineage: Eukaryota > Viridiplantae > Streptophyta > Pinopsida > Pinales > Pinaceae > Picea > Picea abies. The sequence goes on from CBVK0103702878.1 coordinate 1,136, forward strand.
GTCATGATGATGGAAAATCAAGCTCTTTACCAAGAATACTTTCCTAAGAAAGGTTACAGTTGTCTTCTTCTAGAATTCATACTTTGAAACATGTTCGCAGGTTGCTTATATATTCACCTACGGGAATGCCTGTTTCTCGCAGGATACCTTAATCTAGGGTGCGAACTTCCCGCACTGTACTCATGGTTAGGGTGCGGACATGATTTTAAAGGGGAAAAAGATAAATATCTCGAACCTTCTAGAAGGGAATCTTCTAAAAGGATGAGTTGGCTTTCAAGTGGTTACTCAAGTACTGTCATTCCAGATATCTTGGGATCATTCCCTATCCAAGTAACTAATCTATCTCTTCCTATATATTGAGGAGATTGCTCATGGAAAGGGTTAAGTGAAGTAAGAAGTTCAGCAAGTTAGAAAGGGATTGATTATAGAGCAAGTGCAAGACTGTATGGAGGATTGATGCTACAGCAACAAGAGACAACAACAAGGTCATCACATGTGGTAGACTTTCATCATACATGAGCAAGTGTGTGTGTCAGAGTTGGAAGCCATCGAAAGGAGACCTATGACATCAAGGCTCAGGTTGCAAGTTTCTCTTTCAATTAATGCAATACAGTAATATGTCCCTTTCCCATAAAGATGATGTCACTTTATTACATAATTCCTTGATCATATGTATAGACTAGTCATTGAATATCTTAACTTGTCTTTACTTCGATTGGTTCGTTTTGTTGTGATCTGGACGGGACGAAAGCATTGAAGCGAAGCTGGGAACAATAGAGATCTAAGGAAAGCAGTCATAAGGTATGTCCGTAGCCCTTATCTCTTAGTTCATTCAATTGGCTAGATCTAGGGAAAGTGTATTATTCTATGCTATTTTGTTCTAGATACCAGGTGGATCTAGGGAGGTCGGTTTGTGTCCTCACTCACAGACTTATCCTATAACAAGAAGGAGCTAGTATGCAATTTGAAAAATTCCCTGTATGGTTTAAAAAAATCACCAATGATGTCATATAAAAAAATTGATACTTATATGTTGGGACTTGTATTCAAAAGAAGAAAAAAGTATTATCGTGCATATTTCAAATTAATAGGTGATCATTTGAGTTTTTTGGTATTTTATGTGCATGACATGTTGCTAATAGGAAACAACAAGGAGATTATCTAGGATGTGAAAACTCATTTGTCCTCTCAATTTGACATGAAGGATATTGGTGCTACAAATTTCATTTTGGGAATGGAAATTAAAAGAGATCAGGAAAATAGGAAACTATGCTTAAATCAGAGAAAATATGTTGAGACCATATTACAGAGGTTTAATATGTAAGAATGTAAACCGATTAGGGTCCTTATTCCTGTAGGTATAAACTTATATGCGGATCACTGTCCAAAGACACAAGAAGAGGAGGAGGACATGTCTCGTGTTCCATATGAGAGTGCAGTTAGAAGTTTGATGTATGCAATGGTATGTACTAGACCATACATTGCACATGCAGTGGGATTTTTGAGAAGGTATATGTCAAAACTAGGGAAGGATCATTGGACAACAATAAAGAGAGTTTTTAGGTATTTGTGTGGAAGTACTAGTTATGGATTGTGATACCAAGGAAGAACAATTTTGGACAGAGTGTTGGACATACATGTCTTTGTGGATGCAGACTGGGTTGGAGATCTGAATTGTAGAATGTCTAAAAGTGGGTATGTGTTTAACCTGTTTGGAGGAGCAATCAGTTGGATGAGAAAAAGGTAGCATGTAATGGCACTTTCCACTACAGAAGTTGAATACATGGAATCCACTCATGCAAGGAAGGAATTAGTATGGTTAAATAAATTATGTTCAGGTATTGGGTTGGTATAAAAATCTGTAAGGATAGATTGTGATAGTCAGAGTGCAATTGTTTTTGCAAAGAATCCATCTTATCATTGAAAGACAAAGCATATTGATGTTCAATATCACTTTGTGAGAGACGTGTTTGAAGAAAAGAAGGTGTTGTTAATGAAGGTGGACACTTTGAAGAATGTTGAATATTCATTAACAAAATCTATGAGAACTAAGATGTTTACTTGGTGTAGAGGATCTATGGGCATTGTTTCCCTGGATTCTTGACTATGTAACCTTATAACCCCCTATATGAAAAGCAAACAACAAGTGGGATAATGTTGGGTATGTGTTATATTCTTTGTTGGAGGGTCATAAGGTGGTGGAACCCCCCTTTCTGGGGTTTCCCAGGGGGGTGGGAGCTCCCCTGCTATGATCGTTCAAGGGAAACGCCTTCGAAAAAATAAATTCACATGAGTTTTTATGTCCATTTTGGTTGCTTTTTTAGCACATGGTTTTCGCCACTGGTTTTCTATTTCTAGTTAAGGAATTAGGGTTGTTGACTAATCCAGGTTATTGGATTAGGGTTTTGGATGCTAGGATATCCTATATGTATATTGTATTGTAAACAATGTATGATGTGTATGAATATAGAATATGTTGGTTTTCCAAGGAAAAATCTATGTGTAATGTGTGTATTTTCCATTTTATCATTTTTGTTCTTTTATTGAAAATATCTTTTTATTAAATAGTTGTACAAGGTTTAAATCTACAATCATTAAATGAGGGGGGGAGGAGTCGTAAAAAATCTTAGCACTAGAAGTCACTTATGTATTGTGGCAGAGGTAAGCCCAGTACCCATCAGATTTTTATGTCACAGGTTGGTTATAAAGGGTGAAATGGGAGCAGTCTCAAGATTATATTGCTTTAACTCAGAAAACTGGGCCAAAATGTACAGGAAAGTGAGGTCTCAATCTAACTTTAGTCATTAAGTTGTAGCAAGGGTGAGTAGGGGGAAGAAATTTTAGGAGAATGAAGAAGTCTGCTATGGACATCTGGTCTTCCAATAGACCAAAGAGGAAAGAATTAAACACAAGATATTATTGAAATTCAAATCTTAGAGGAACTGAAATAAATTATAATAGAATTACAATCAAACATTCATCATATCACAGTTACAACAATCCATGTGAATCAGTCATCATGAATTGTCTTAGTAATAGAGGCAAATAAGCCAGAGTAAGAAAGCTAAATTTTATTAAACAAGAAGTCTCAAATATAGATACATAGCCAGAAAATCAGAAGCTTCATTAAAATTTACAATACGAGAGCTTTTCTCTACCATCGACCATTACAAAATATAAAAAATGATTATATATACTCAAAGCAACTTGCTCCCTACAGAAACACACTCTGGTCATGCATTCAAGGCTTGGCATCTGCATCTTCTTCTTCTAGGATGCACTTGCACTCTTCTGTCAGACGCAAGATCAGATCGATATGGGTTTCTCAGGAAAATTCATGACAAGGAAACTTTTGGCTGACAGTCTTCCCTCCATGGCTAGATTTTCCTTACTTTCCATTTATGTGATGAGACGAGGTTTCAACTACCATACCCATTTTCATTAACTACATTCATTGAGATCAGGATGAAGCCTAACAACCATGAATGTTCTAGGTGAGCTCACAATTCCTTTGTCACACGCAACCACGGGCCTTGACCTCATGCTTATCTCCCTGAAAACTCGAGATTTTTCATTTGGGATTTTTCACCCTTGATTTCAAATATCCTGATGATTTCTCTCATGAAATGGCCCATTTAGATCAATGGTTGGATTTACCATGAATCTGACGGCCAGGATGAGCTCCTCGAACAATATCAGCTGGCCGCTTCTTTGACAAGCACCTTCTTTCCATTGGAACTTGCTTTCCATATGACCCTGGGCTGTGATCATGGGCCCAACTCTTAAGCACATCACAATTTCGCATTTCGCTAACTCCTGATGTGCTCCATGCTCAAACCTCTGAGTCACGAAATTGTGATTTCTTGGATCAGGTGACACACATTTCTTTAGATTGGATGGCCCAAATTGTATCAGCATTTTGGGACTTCGGGCCATCAACAATTCTCACCCCAATTTTCTCAAAAGACTTTCTTCGTGGTTCAAATCCTACACCACATGCCCCTCTAGAATGAATGGCTAAGATCAACCTCATGATTTCAAACCTTTGTTCGACGTTAAACCTAGTGCAACTGCATGATTCTGATCTCTCGATGACCATCGATCTGTTCCACCTGGTGGATCTCCGACATTGAACACCGATCTTTCTCGCTCACTTGATTTGAATCCATATTTGACTACTCTAGGTGTGACATTTGGTTTTTACGACTGCTTCCTACGAACACTACATGAATGATTGGATAAAGGCTTAGGAAAGCAAAAGGATCAATGACAGAGGTAAAGAGAGAAGTGCTCGAATTTAGGGTAAAACAAAAAATCTTAGGGCTGGTATTTCTCAGGCAAGCTGCTAGGGAAAAACATGTCTATCAAGTAGGTGAGGACAAAAAACAGAAAACTAGAAGCTAAGAGTAAAACTTACTGTTGCGCCTCTTTTGTCACCTTAGTGAGAAAAACAAAGGTTCTTACAAGCTTAGTTGGGTTTGGTAAGTAGGAAAACTGTAAGGAAAAGGGTTAGAGAAAGAAATATAAAAGAAAAAATAAGAATTAAACTAAGAAATAAAAGAACAACTAAACTAATGAGCATAGGGACATAAGAACAAAAGAAATAATAAGACTCATGTCACCAATGGCAAGGTTGATATTAGTGAAATAATACACCGAGAAGAAAGAGGACTATGAGTCCCTTCTTCCTCCAAGGGAGGGATCTTGGACCCCCACAAATAAGATCTCCTTACAACTTTGAATGAAAATGGTGAAAGAATTCCTTGCAAATCCACTCAAGGGGTGAGATGGATTGCTCGATGTAATGGTGCTAAGATACTCTTGATGAGAATAGAGGATTCCTCAAGAGAATAGTAGCAGCATAACTTTGCTATTGAAATTCCTTAAGAATGAAGTGCTCCCATGACCTTGTTTTATAGCACCTCTTTGAGGTATTGTGCAACCAGCTTGTAGTGTGAAAAGAGGCTAATTAGGGCATTTTTAGGTCTTTGACCAGCCACCCAGTCGGATCCAATCTAGATTTGAGTGTCAAATCAACTTGGAAGCTGAACCAGAAGTGGGTGGGAGGCCGACCACTCTCATAAATGTGTCGTTCTCAAATGTACATGGCTTTTAGCGACCACAGTCGCACATAAGATGCATGTGTGCTTTTCCTACATTTCTGTTTTATGCATCTGCGCATGCACCCTGTGTAGTCATAGCGCACTTTAATTTTATCATTGGTTTTATAGTTTTTGACCCTTTGGAAATTATTTTGTGGTAATTTTGATCCATGGGTGACCTCATAACTATTTGACGATGCTGGATTCTTGTAACCATTTGCGGATGAAATTTCAGTGATAACACTTACGACTAGGTCTATAAAAGGAGAAAAAATAAGTAAAAACATGGACCAAGGTAGAAATAAAAAACCCCTAAGGCTCTGACAAGATTATGTACTAACATTTGGCTCCACAGGGGATCACATGCTCCCTGGAAGCTACAAAGAAAACATAGCTCCAATGCCTTTTTTCGGGTTATGGAGTCTCCTATAAAACATGATAGAATTTACAATGGTGGAACATCGATTGCGGCTTCAAACAAAATATTTTTTAGGAAGTTCCCATTTACTGGGCCACCGAAAACTTCATCACCCTCCAAATTCTACAACCTGTAAGTGTTGTTGGGAAATGCTTCAAAATTTTTGAAGGGGTCGATCCAAAGGGATTCAAATTTTCCATGCTTTCCCTTGTCCTATCTGGGTGCATCCCATTTGAGGACCAGATCTCTTGGCTAGAAATCCTCCTTATTTGTCTTCCTGTCAAAGGTCTTCTTGATTTTCTGCTAACGTTGATGTGCTCTATACAGAAGTTGATCTCTTTCCTGCTACACTTCTACCAGTTGATGTATCCTCCTGATCATGTCGTTAGGTTCTTCGTGGAAGTATTGGAAGAAGTTTGCCACAAGCAGGGCGAGTTGGGAAGGAAAAACGTCTTCAGTCCTATATACAAGTTTGAAAGGAGAGATGCCCATAGACCTCTTTTTTGTCACTCTATTATCCCACAAAAATATTTTGAGCTTTGAATCCCATGCTTTCTTGGTGTCCTCTAACAACCTTTTGATAATATTTATAAGGCTTTTATTAGAGGACTCTGCCAGTCCATTCCCTTGTGGATAGTAAGGGGTTGAGTGGATTAATGAAATTCCGAAATGCTCACAAAAGTTGATCAACAATTTGGCCCTGAAGGAAGCATCATTATCAATAACAATCGTATCTAGGAAACCAAAACTTGATATAATATCTTCGAGAAAACCAATGATCACTTTGTGATTAGCGCTCCTGATGGGGATAGCTTCTATCCACTTGGTGAAATAATCTATTGCGGCTAAAATCCACCTGTGTTGACCACTTGAAGGAGGATGAATTTCCCCAATAAATTCTAGGCCCCATTACTAAAAGGGCCTTGAAGCCAATACATGCTTCAATGGCAGATACTTGAGCCATTGCTTCCTAGAGAACTTCTGACATTTAATGCAAGCCCTGATTTTTGCATAGACATCCTTGAATAGAGTAGGCCAATAGTACCCATCCCCGGGAATTTTGTAAGTTGTGGTCTTCCAGAAATGATGTCCCCCGCATAGGATATTATAGAACTCAAATATAATCTTTTGGGCCTCTTGTGGGTCTAGACATCTCAAGAGAAATACTAACGGGTCTTTCTAGTACAAGACCTGGTCAATAAGGAAATACCTAATATCTTTGATCTTTAAAGATCTTGCCTTGCCTTTTCCCATACCATATGGAGGTCGCAACTCTTGCATAAAATATATAATGTCCTTATACCAGGTGCATTCTGCCAATGGAGGGTTGTCCTGAAAACTTTTATTAGATAGATCAGCTTGTTGATCTTCTGAGAAAGTGTCGATGAAATTGACCCCCAAAGATTTACAATTAGATTCAACCAATAACTTGTCTAAACCATGACCTTTAACTAGCTTGGTGGGTTTTATTTCCAAATAAAATTCAAGGATTCTAGAAATCCACTTGCTCCTCCTCCCATCTATGCTAGATTGAATGAGAATGTCCTTCACAGAAGCTGAAGGAACGGATGCAATGAATTTTGAATGAAAAACATAGACTCTCAAAGCTTTGAGAGCTTTCACCAAGGCATAGGCATGCTTCTCCATGAGTTCATATTTCACCTCGGCATATCTCAATGCCCGACTGAAAAAGGAAATGGGATGCTCCAACCCTTCAACATTTTTTTGCAACAGAACAACCGCTACAGTGTCAAATGAAGCAAATTAAAAAATGAGGAAATCCTTTGAGTAATCAGGACTAATAAGCACAAGTGATCTAGTCAAGGCCCTCTTTATTTGATCAAAGGAACTTCAAGTCTCGAAAGTCCATTTGACTTTGTTTCCTTTCCTCAACATGGTTGTTATAAGCTTTACCATCTCAACAAAGTTGGAAACAAACCTCCTTAGAAAATTATTTTTTCCCAAGAAAGACTGGACTTCTTTCCTGGATCTCAGGAGTGACAAGGTTTGGATTGATTCAACTCTACTAGGATCAATCCCAACTCCTTCACCTGATACTACGTGGCCCAACAATTTTCCCTCCTTCATAGAAAACATAGACTTCTTGGGATTTAAGGAGAGACCAAATTTCCTACATTTCAGGAAAACCCTTTGTAAGTGCTCACATTTCTCTCTATCTGATCTAGAGAAGACTGTAATGTCATCCAGATAGATGACCACAAAATTTTCCTTTTCTCCAATGAAAGCGATATCCATGGCTCTTTGAAAGGTCTCCCCCACATTCATCAATCCAAAGGGCATTTTGTCATACATGAATGTACCCCAAGGAGTGGTGAAGGTTGTTTTTTCTCTGTCGTCGGGTAGGACCGAGATCTGATTATATCTTGAAAAGTCATCAATCATGGATATCCTTGATGTGCCAGTTACCCTTTGTAATATGTTTTCCATTTTCATCAAGGGGTAATTATCTTTCTTTGAGCTCCTGTTCAGATTCTTGAAATTGACACAAAGTCTGATTTCTCCATTCTTCTTTGTTACTAGGACCAGTTTGGCCACCCATTCAAAATACCTCAAAGGGACGATGATCTAGGCATCCAACAACTTTTTTACCTCTTTCTCCATAGCATGAAACAACATAGGATTTATCTATCTTAATTTCTTCCTAAATGGTTTGGCTTCCTCTTTCAATGGGATCTTGTGCTCAATGACACTCATGCCATATGTTTTGAGGTATTTGTAGGTCTAGGAAAACACATTAGCAATTTCCCTTAACAATTCAACATACATGACCCTCTACTCCTTTGACAAACTACTTGACAGCTTGACAAATTTGGGATTCCCCTCTGTGTCAATGTTGCACTCAGCTACATCAACATCCTTATTTGGGACTTTACCTTTTATTTCCACATCATTTCTATCAAATAATCTTTCCAAAGGGACTAGTCCCTTAAGGATGTGGTTGTTGGGTAACTGGACAATGTGATGATCAACAATCTTATTCAAAAAAACATCAGGATGAGGATGTATTTCAGAGTTGGAATCTTCATCAATGTGTAATGATGAAAACTCATCAACAATCTCCATGAATATTTTGATCTCAAGATCATCCTCAACCACTTTCCAATTCTTGACGTTGTTAGGTATGGAGGGTCTATATTTTACTTCTACATCATACTTGAGCTTGGGTAGCCGGTGGATTCTGAAATTGCTTGCCGCTATAGCCAAAGAGTCAGCCCTAACATTCTCTTCCCTGGGAACAAATAAAATGTTGAAAGCCAAGAAAAAACTGTCAATGAGGTCCCATACTTCATTTCTATATGATTTCAGCCGAGGGTGCTTAGCCTAATAAATAATTCCGATCTTCTTGAAAATCAACTCAGCATCTCCAAATACTAATATCTCTTCAATCCCTATGTCCTTTGTAGCTCTCAAACCCAAATCAAGAGTTTCATATTCTGCCACATTATTGGTAGTTTCAAATTCTAACTTGTAGGCCACCGATATAGTTTCTTGAGTAGGGGAAACAAGGACTACTCTAGCACCAACACCTTATTTAGAAGAGGCTCCATCAAAAAACATTTTCCAAACAGAGGTAATCGGAGGAGAATCTTCATAGAGAGTAATGGAATTTCTTATCTCAAGAGAGGGCTTAGGGGCATCAATGAGTTGCAATAATATGGATCCCAAATCAATGTCAAGTGCAAAGATAGAATGGTTGGTGGGAGCTGCTTCATCGTTGATAATGTAGGCCAACTGAGATTCTCTATATAGTATTCTATTCTCCCCCCAAACACATGAATGGTAGCATATGTGAGGTCCATTTTCAATGTTCCCCCAAGTCATTTTATCCATTATCTTGACAATAGCATGCAAAACTTGGGAGGGACATTATCCACCATGATATCCATGACCACACTTTTCATGTGTAGCTAAAACAAGGTCACAACCAGATCTTTGATGACCCCCATACATTGAACTTTCCTAGAGTCAAATAAATACAAGTCATGGTATGCTTTTGTGATTTTTGTACATAATTCTTCCATGAGAGTGTTGGGCATGAGGTTATGAGAGGCCCCTGAATCCATCAGACAATTATGAAGTACCTTGTCATGTATGTTTAGTGATGTTTAGAAGGGAAGGGATGAATCATCTATATCTTCTACCATGGGACCTAGGATGACTATTGGCTTCTCATCTTGCAAATTGATTGAGTTTGAGGGATGATTCAAAGGTTTGGGCAACAATAGTTTAGATAGGGATCTCTTAAAGTCTTCATGCTTGACAACATATGAAAGGGGTATCGAGATCCTAATATTCTGAATTTCATGCTCAAAGTTAAAATAGGAGGGGAGCTTTATCATTTGTTTTACCTCTGGGATAGGACCTTTGACTACTAGTGGGGGGTTCTGCATTCTCTTTTCCCAACTATTCTTGCTGCATCTTTGGTTGGCTTGTCTGCTCTGGGAGGATGATTAGGAATGTCAGACTTCCCATATTTCTTCTTAGACCCAAGGTTTTATCTATTCAAGTTGTCACTAGCCTCATTCCCCTTTCTCAGCTCATTTAAATTAATGTCCATAAGAGACTCCTCGTATGTTGATTGAGTTAAGTGAGGAGAAGGAAATGCGTCTTCGAGATAGTGAATTTCTAGGTCTACGTCCTCTTCCTCTCCACCATCATCTACGACAAGGTTGTTCTGAAGAGGGGTTTGTATTTTCTGATCATCCCTGTCTCTTCTCCGAGGCCCTCTTTGCATAATATGAGGAGAATGGTTATTTGGCCTCCTAAAGCTTCCTCTATTATCAACATTTTGAGGATTTCTATACATTTGCTTTCCCTCCAATTCCAAACTTTCCAACTACCAATATATTAGATTCTACTTCCAGGGATGCATATTGCATATGAGATAATGAGGTAGCTCTTATCTCTCTTAACACGAGGTAGAAGTCAAGGTCAAAAGAATTAACATATGTGATTTTGGCAGAGGCCTCTGTAGGCTTTATATCAAAAGGGATCTTATTGTACATTTTTTTTAATCTTTTGGAGAAGTCAGAGAAAGACTCTCCCTCTTTTCTTTTTAGGGACCCGAACTATGTGAAATAATACATGAAATATTTTTTATCCCCCCATTGTCTCAAGAAGATATCATCTAACGCCTCAATCCAATCAATGGATCTCAGGGTCAGGGCCCTAAACCACTTTATGGCTTCTCCATCAAGGCTATGGACAAAAATCCTCATCCATACATCTTCATCTACTAAGACATAGTTATCAACATAGCTATAGAAAGTTGCAAGGTGATATTCTACAATTATATCTCCCTCTCCTATAAACTTAGGCAGCTTCTTAAGGTAGCCACCTACTGGTAGGGAATTAAGAGGCTGAGGCAGAATGAGAGGGTCATATATGGCTGCTACTATGGCATCCATTATATTTCTATGGGGATTAGCACTAGCTATTGGGATGTGAACTAGAGGAGAACTAGGTGGGGAAGGAGTTCAAGCAGAGGAGATTGGAGGTGTGTTTCTCGGGAAAAAATAAAGCAATGGAGGACTAAAGGGAGTAGAGGTTTCCCTCTCCATAAACGCAACAATTTAACAAGAGGAGGAGTAGTGAATCTTGGAGAGGGAAAATCAACAGGAAAACTCCCAAAATTTAAACTCTAGAAACTCCAACAGAGGGTGTAACAAGAAAATGAGAAATAGCTATTGGAGTTGTTATTGGAGGATGGTGAAAATCATCAAAAATACCTAGTTCAACAGCTGAAGTACCTTCTTGAAGGGTAATTCTCCTTCTAACAATTTTCTCCGGTTTAGCTTGTTGAGTATCAGGATTGTCGCATTTTCATCCACCTTTCCTTTCACCATTCATCACATTTATCCATATTCTACCACTCCATAAACCATTCATTAATACCATTTTCATAATTAAATATGGGATTAGCCGTATTTATTTCCAAATAATTTATTCCAGTATTAAAACGGAATTTGTGATTAAATATTATAAAATTGACATGTTTTCATATATATCTCAAAAATGTGTGAGCTTTGTAATGTGTAGGAATATGTGAATGATTAATACAAAAAGACTTCTCGAATACTTCCTCCACCATTTCAATATTTGAGGAGATAATTCAAGCCTATTCCAAGGAGAATATCATGGAGATTTGGTTGTCATATCTTATCCAAGATATATGAGAGATATGTGTGAGGATTTGAAGGGATTATATTTTGTAATAATG
>CBVK0103702885.1:0-11935 GCA_900067695.1 Picea abies
ATCTACGCAGACCTCGATTCTATTGTTGCGACCACCACAATTCAACCAAAAGAACCAACAGATCTTGAAGAGGGGGAGCACCTTTTTCATTCACAGATGTGGGTGAAGGGGAGCATGTTTCATTTTATTGTTGATATCTAAAGCCATAAGAACCTCATCTCGACAGAGTGCCAATTGTCATACGACATCCATCCCTTCAAGGATGAGGTATTATGTGATGTTTCCCCAATGGATGTCTTTGATGTACTGTTGGGCCATCCATATATGTGGAAGTGCCATGCTATTTATGAGTCTCAACCCTGTAGTTTCATTGTTACTTTGGGGGTGTAACACCCTGGTTTTAACCCTAATGAACTAGAATGTATTATTTAATTGTGACTTAGGTTGGTGAGTCGGTAAAGTTGAAAAGGGGACAGAGTGCCTAGGAAATGTAATACTTCATATACATTAATAAAATACATCATTGGTTGCAAGACAGACAAGGACAAAAGAGATAGGGGGCTATGATTTCATGAGAGAGGGGACTTAAGGGGCTAAGTCTTTTTATTATATTTTATTTACCCATAATTGATTTTATGGAGAAAAGGGGTCACATGAGCTTATTGGGAGGAAATCCATGTGGTTCTTGTTTTCATTTAATTATATAAACCTTGCTTGTGGGATGTTTGGGGGTTTCTCTTGCTTAATCATTTTGTTTTAGAATTCCTCATTTCACTCTTGCTAAATCCGTGTGCTCTTGGGGGGGGAGCATGGAAATGAATGGCTGGAGGAGGAGAGAGATTGCTATATGGTCGTAATATATTATTGATCATTTCAGGATGTAATGGATGGATGTGTGCATGAGATTCATGGCAGTTCCGAAAGAACTGTCCACAACTAATAATTCTTGGAGTTTCCAGAAGAGAGATTTCCTGACCAGTAGCACTAGAGTCCTGGAGAGAAATGGAATAGCCTGAGGGACTGCATGGCAGAGAAAGATATTCATTTCTTTGGGTTGTGTAGGCTGAGGAGGAAAAAGAGCTAGAAATTCATATTTGTTGTGTGGTTGGGAAACCTGAGAGCTAGTTAGCCAACTGTTGAAACCTGAGAGCTAGTTAGCCAACTGTTGTGTGTTTTAGATTTGGCCTAGGACCTGTCCTTGTGGATTCAGAGCCCTGGCTCGGGGGTGACCTATTTTTTAGAGTAAAAGAACAACAATGCATATGGCTGGGAGGAACGTCCTTGATTTGCAACCAGTTGGTGAATGTTTACTTGCAAATATAAGTGCTCTTTGTGATTTCTGTACAATATATTTTCTGTTGTGTATTTAATTATCTCTGAGATGTATTTTTGTGTGCATGTATTTTTAATGTTCATTGTAGCATGATGTGTAGAGGAATCCAATATAAACCTAAATCTAAGGAGAGGTAGCGTATTAGGTTGCACAGGTTCATAGCATGCATTGTTAAGACCTTTGGAAACGTTGAAGGAAACCTTATGAGAGATCACTAGATCGAGAGTCAAGTAAACAAGAACCATCAGATTGAACTGGTCAATCACCAACCATTGATCCAAGCTAGTAGGAGATAGAAAACTCACTTTGTTGATTATGGGAGGCATGGAAGAAGCATGAAATTTTGAATGTCGAAGTCACGAAATCCCACCGACCATCCTATCCGATAGGAATTTCAAGTGAAATCTCCGTCGTTGATCATGGTCATCCGTCGTTGACCCTCCATATGTAAAGAAGTTTGAGTCCTATAAATCCCGAAGGCCGAAGTTGTGAAATATCACCAGCCATTAGATCAAGGGAAGAAATTTGGGAGTAATGCCAACAATCAGATCTAACATTAGTGGAAGGATAAAGTAAGAAGAGGTGTTAACCGACAGTAAGCGGCCATCATTTATTTATGACCACTTCGACAGGTATAACTCTGGGGGAAATTGAAATACTAGAGAGTCGTAGTATCCCAAAGTTTTGGAGTGTCGAAGCCTTGAAATATCACTAACCGTTAGATTGAAGGAAGAATTCAGAAGCAATGTCATCCGTTAGATCAGAAGTACAAGGATAGAGAAGTTTCAAGACTCCAAAACTTTGCACTTTGGAAACTACTGGAGACTTTTCAAAGCCATGAAGTGTCGAAGTCACGAAGTGCTAAAGCCACGAAGTGCAAAGATGCAACCATGACATTACATAGGTTGTCATATCTGGAGTGGATGAACATGGACCATTTGTTTGGTGGATGATGTGTCTTATGCCATGTGGCGGGGGTGCCATATGGGGACATGTGTCACATGAATTCAGGTCCTTTTGCACCCCAACATGTCCATTTTAGAGTGACACATGGTGTGCATACTATGGGTCCATGTCACCATAGGTGACATCAACATGCCATGTTATCTCCCGGATTACAGCCTGTGGGAATGTCCAACATCACTATTAGAAAAAGTATCGAAGACCAAAGTATCAAATTCACACAGACCATCGACCAAAGACCCCTTCGGTACTTTTCTCAATTGTTGGATCAAGTAGTGGAAGGAGGACATAAGTACTTCAGCAGGTATAAATCCAAGGAAGTTGAACAACTGGAGAGTTGTAATGTACCAGAGTCCCAGAGTGTTGAAGTCCCGACAACCATAGATCAAGATCTAGTAGTATCCTTCCTGGTTGTTCGATCAAGAAGTGGGAGGACAAAGTAAGAGGGAATTTTAATCAGAAACAACCAGTCACCTACATTTTATGACCAGTTCGGCAGGTATAACTCCGAGGGAGTTGAACAACTTGGGAGTTATGATATCCTGGAGTCCTGAATTGAATAAGGATTTTCCATCGTGTTAATTCATAGTCGTTGGATTAAGCTAGTGGAAGGATAGCATAAGGGGAGGTGTTAACTAACGATAAGAGGTCATCGTCACTTTATGACCACTTCGGTAGGTTTCACTCTAGGGAAGTTTTACAAATCAAGAGTTGTGTAATCCCAAAGTCCCAGAGTGTCGAAGTCTCGAAATAAATATGGACCATCTGTCTCAACACCGAGTTAAGTCATGATTGTTGATTTCATTAAAGTCGTTAGAGAATCCAGGATCATCCATCCCACGGTAGATTAAATATAAACTGTCTAATCTACCAATGGAGATGATATAAGTACTTCAACGAAAGTTACTTCAGGAAATTTGGAAGATCGAAAGGGGAGAATGGCCGAAGGCCAAAGTCCAAAGAACTTGGTTCCAAGAGTAAATCTCATGATAAGGTAAAGGGGTTGATTAGATGCATGAAGGGCCTAGAAGTGAACAATCTCATAGACACTTTCAAACGAGGCCCTATGTAGAAGAATAAAAATAAAAGCGTTAAAGGAAAATCGCTTAGAGTGGATAAGCCTGTAGTTTCAAGCCGCAGTCACAAGAAAAGTGGATTGAAGGAAGCACATGTGAAGAATTCAAATTTTGTACTAGTTTGAAGGTGCTATGGAATAGTTTGTAAAAATTGGAACACAACCATTCCATTGCCACTATAAGATCATGTTTACACAAAAAGGGTGAAAGTGACTTTTCCAGGAAGCCCTAACTTTTAGCTTGGAGATCGGATTGGGGCATGGGAATAATCATTGAAAATATTACTCAGAGAAGAATAACATCGAATTGTTATAATCTGGAGAATGATGATAAATTTCTTCATGAATTAAGAAAAAAAAGTACATGTAGCATTAATTGGCAGATTTCTATAATATGTATAATTCTAACAAAAATGATTGTTTGCAGATTTGGTAGGATTAGATATTTAATTGGATCAATTCCAGTCTAGGATTGGATATCATAGTCATGGAAGCATGACAGAGCTTGTAGAAGTTGGTTGAGGCAACAAAGAACTAAGTAATGAAAAGTGGATAAAGAACTCAATAATAGTGGAACAAAACTATTAGTCAACAACTACAAGATCTGAATGAATTGCAAATACAAAAGCAATAATCCTCACATAAGACATGAAACTAGAAGGTGAATAATGTCAGTAATGGGCATAGAAAGGAAAAGTATGATTGCATAGCCTTGAAGGAAGAGAGGTGTAGACAGTTGCAAAGTGTAAGTGTGAAAGAAGTAGACTAATGGACAACTAAGAGTAATAGTATTTGATTCAAGAATGTTGTGGTAGTAGAGTGATGGAATGTTTTAGATCCTTCATTCTAGGGCATTGGAATGTTTCATAAAGGTAAAGTTGGATATGAATACCCAAAAGGAGCTACTGCAAATTGAGTACATTGGTTAGATTGCAGAATGGCCAAGTGAAACTTGGTTGGAAAGTATTCAGACCATGGAACAATGGTGCAGATGAGCGGAATGGGAGCACACAAGGAATCAAGGATCTGAAGGAATTCAAGGATAAGCAGTTACAACATAAATAAATAAGTGAATTGAAACATAAATCCACTAGAGTGCATGAGGCATACAATGAAGTTAAAATGCATATGAATTAGTAGGCATGTTGAGAGTGAATGCTTGGTGCATATGAATGTGTAATTGTGCATATGCACATGCTTGGATATTCATATAACATGCTTGTGAAATTAGAATATTCTGTTATTATGAAATAATGATGTTATGGAAATTGAGTATGACTAATGATGGATTATGTATTCAGGAAAAATTATATAACATGGTTAAAGATGTGGATGTTGTTGTTGCTTATGATTTCCATCTATGTGAAGACCCATGAGGGTGGTAGGAATGGTGATCAAAATGATAAAGGAGGAAGTCTGTGAGATTCTACAAATACCAGTTGATTAGGTAGCATCAAGTAGGTTGATAACAACCATCCAGGTATGCATTTGTTGCTTCTATGTTGAAGGGAATTGAGGTAATACATTCCCTCAGTTAATTTTTTAATATTTAAATTGATATGTAATGGCCAAAGACCTAGAGTATGTAATTGTTATTGATGTTAGAATGCATTTAGATAGATTGTCAGTTGTATATTATGTTATGATTGGTTATGGGATCATAACCGGGTTAATTTAGGAGACATTCTCCTTCTATAACAATGAATATCCATAGAGCTAGTCATGTGTGAGACCATAATATGGTTGGATATGGAAGGGCTATAGAGCTATGTGAGTTTTCAATGATATCTATTGTATATCTAATGTTTGGACTGCAACCTCTTTGTCGACACTGAAGAGAACTTAATAATTATATTCTTGGTGTTGTGTTTGGGTTGAAAATGAAGGTATCCAAATAGTCAGGAAAGTACTAGGATGTGTGTGGATGATGTGTTGAGGTGTTGGCCATACCTTCCAACTCGTCATGGTGGAATGCATGACATAGTTATGTGGTATTATGTAGTCAGTGCATGGATGCATTGTGTAGCATGGATGCATTGTGTAGATGGGGCCATGGGTATTGGCACATTGATTTTTATTTTATTTAGTAATTAATTGTTGCATTATTAAAAGCACGTGGTGCTAAAAATACATAATGATGGATAGTTGTCTTATATTTAATATGAATACTAGTTGAAGGTGATTGAATTGTTGTTTGTTACAATTCCGAGATCACTTTTTGGAGCTATTAAAAATGTTACAAGTGGTATTACATGAATTATTGAATGCATTCTGGTGAATGCATGTATATATTATATAAAATAGAAATGATTGTGATAACAACTGAAATGATGTGAGTATTGTTAACTCATGAAGTTGAAAACACTTTAGGAGTTGTTAGATAATGCAACAAGAAAAATGCAGGTGAGAGTAGTTATATAATGATAAATTATGGAAAAGTTATTTCAAGGAAACATAGTGATAGAAATATTCGCGGATAGAAGAAAGAAAATATTGGATGATAATACATGTGTAAAGAACAATGGGTTCATTACAGTTAATAGTTGGAATAATGGAAGTGATTGAATTGTTGTTGTAAACAATTCAAAGATCACTTTGTAAATTTTTGTAATTGTTTCCATGAAAATATACATATGCATGATACTGACAACTTGTTTGGTTGAGTGAAGGTTGAGGAAAATTGCAGGTAGGATGGTATTGGTTATGGTAGGGATGTAAGCCTATAAGAAAAACTGATATCTACAGTTGCAAAAGAAAAATATTATGAGCAGAAAAATTCATGCCTGGAAATTTTATTTTCCTATATAAAACATATTTGACAAATTAATAGTTACAAATTGTTACATGATTATGCTAACAATTGGTTTGGATGATTGAAGGTTGAGAAAATCGCAAGAATAATGGTATTGGGTATGGCATTGTTCTAAGCCATAATAAAGATCGATGCATGTGGTTGCAAGAGCCAAACGAATTATGAGTTGGAAGCTCATGCTTGGAAACTTTATTTTCCTATATAAAACATATTTGACATTTATGATTGAAATTGTTATAACAATATCTCATGATGATTTATTTTTATAATACATGTGAGATGTTGGTTATTGAAGTTGGAAGCTCGCGAAAAACAACACTAGAAGGAAATTGAGCTTAATGATGAAGGCATGGAATGAAGAAATTCCAGTGGACTGAAGGCAACTCTAAAACTTCCTGGCTGAGTGCACTGGAGCCCTGAAGAGAAGTGGAATAGCCTGAGGGATTGCAGGGTAGAGAAAGGGGTTCATTTCTTTGGGTTGTGTAGGCTAAGAGTGAAGGAAATCTTGTTGGTTGAAATTGTTGCCAAAAATGTAAATTATGAATATCATTATACATATTTTGGGTCAAAATGCCTATGCATACATGTTTAATTTTAAGCCAGAGTGCCTATGTATATAAGAGTTGGCTGGATTTCCTATGTGGATTAATGCCAAAGAGCCTAGATTTGTAATATTAATAACATTGGAATGGTGTTGTGCACCGAGGAAAATGCCAAAATAAGGGGAGGGCGATGTAACATGTTGATTTTAACCCTTTTGAACTAGAATGTATTATGTAATTGTGACTTAGGTTGGTGATCTGGTAAAGTTGAAAAGGTGTCAGAGTGCCTAGGAAATGTAATACTTCATATACATTAATAAAATACACTACTTGTTGCAAGAGGGACAAGGAAAAATGAGATAGGGGGCTATGATTCCACAAGAAAGGGGGCTTAAGGGGCTAAGACTTTTTATTATATTTTATTTACCCATAATTGATTTTATTGAGAAAAGGGGTTACATGAGCTTCTTGGGAGGAAGGCCATTTGGTTCTTTTTTACATTTAATTGTATAAACCCTACATGTGGGTTGTTTGGGGGTTGCTCTTGGTTAATCATTTCATTTTAGAATTCCTCATTTCACTCTTGTTGAATTCATGTGCTCTTGGGAGGGGATAATGGAAACAAATGGATGGAGGAGGAGAGCCATTTCTAGATGGTTGTAATAGATTATTGATCATTCCAAGAGGGAATGGGTGCATGTGTGCATGAGATTGATGGAAGTTCGGAAAGAACTGTCGACAAATGAGAATCCTTGGAGTTTCCAGCATGGGGATTTCCTGACCAGTAGCACTGGAGCCTTGAAGAGAAATGGAATAGCTCGAGGGACTGCATGGCAAAGAAAGGTGTTTATTTCTTTGGGTTGTGTAGGCTGAGGGGGAAAGAGAGATGGAAATTTGGATTTTTTGTGTGGTTGGGAAACCATAGAGCTAATTAGCCAACTGGTGTATGTTTTAGATTTGGCCTAGGACCTATCCTTGTGGATTCATAGCCCTGGCTCAAGGGTGACCTGTTGTTGAGAGTAAAAGAACAACAATTTCTATGGTTGGGAGGAACATCCTTGGTCTGTAACCAGTTGGTGAATGTTTACCTGCAAAGATAAGTGCTCTCTGTGTTTTTTGTACAATGTATTTTCTGCTATGTATTTAATTATATTTGAGATGTATTGTTGTGTCCCTGTCTGTTGGTTATTTGTTTTGAATGGAATGTTGTTTATTTCTTTCATGTTGTAGCATGGATATTGATTAATGCATGTGAGTCTTTCATGCTTATTTTTTGAATTAATTATTATCAAAGTTCGAAATTGGTTCAGAAGTGAATTTTTGAGGTAGTGTGCCTAGCCTATGAATGGCACAGTGGCACATGTCTACAGGATACTAGAGGTAGTTCCAAATACTGTCCCACCTAAACAGTGCCACAAGGTAGTATCTCATACTACAAATTTCAACTTCTTCACATTCTGTTCAAAAGGTGAACAGAAGAACAACGCAACTACTACAACCTCAGTCCAAGCACCTTTTATCCAGTAGAAGAAGGTCGACAATATTGAAGCAAAGGGAAAGGATTCCTTCTACACACAATCATCTCATGTAGCTAGACTGGTTAAAAAGGTCCAACCCTTCCATCCATAAGTTCATGACAGCCTTCAACAAGCTAAGCAGCACAACTTCTCCAACAAGGCAAGTAACTCATCAGGATGAAGATTCAACAAACACGTTACCCTCTCCCCCTGGGCACTCAACGAAATGGAGACCATTGTTTCCTAAGGAGGTAGGATTGATGCAAGTGGATATCGGTGGAAACCGACCTATTTAAAATGCCTCCAAACAGTCTTTTGGCCATTTACTATTTTTAGCATTTTTTCGGTTCCTAAACTTCCAGGGCCATTTTTAGGGCCAACATGAATTTTTTTCGGGATCGAACACCTCAATGACAGGAAAAGGCGAAAGAAAAGAAAAGAAAAATGACAGAGAAAAATATTCTATTAATATGTTGCTTGAGAAATCTCTCACGTGACCAAGGGACGATATGATGGAGAATTTTTCCCACATCCTTCAACGTCTGTCAATAACAACATGCACATATTCATCAAGCGGTTGTCAATGTTTCATCGAAACCTACACATGAGATCTAGCTAAATCAAGTACAAACAAAGCTTATCAAGAAAGGAAGAGAGACTCAATATGGAAGAATGAGAAAATATATTCACACTACTCCAATGAGATGATGATTGATACATAGATGATGATCAATATGATACAATGAATGAGTGAAATACACTCATATATAGGACATAACATTCCATAATAGCATAATGCATGCATGCATAATAGCATAATAGTGATGATATAAAATAGAAAGTCTAAAATATAACTAGTCAGTTAACTCCCACTGAACTAGTGTGTCGAAAATAGGAATTTCTCCAACACCCCCTAAACATCACTATGGAGTAAAAAATGAGTCCCGACTATTAGGTACTCATGTACAATGAAAATAATGAAAACTGAATAAAAATGAGGAAATCTGGAAAACCACGTGGGAACAAAACCCCCCCTCAAAATAAAATGCATCAAAAGAAGAAAATGGCAGTTGCTACACAATTGTGTTCTTCCACGCCTCCCTCGCGCCATCAGAGATGTGTATAAGAGACAGCTACAAGACGATCCCGCAAAGTCTGAAACTTCTACTCACTGAAAGTCTTCGTGAAGATGTAGAAATATTTATGGATATGATGAAGTCCTTTGGAAACCTATCGGGCCTTGTACCTCTTGTTCCTGTTGACCCATCTGCACCTGAAAATATCCTTTTTTGGTGGAAGTGGAACTAGATGCCAAGTATGATTCTTTAGGAGTGATTCATACTCTTTTTGCATGGATGCTTGCCATAATGGATTTCCCACGGCCTTATTGTAGGTCTGCAAATTAGTATATTGAACAATATAGAAATGAATTGGCATCATAGGTTAAAAAGTTGAAAGTACATGAGAAGTCTCCCCATGCTGAGATCGAGTCCTACTCGAATCTAATGGATTCCCTGCAAGGACACCTGCTTCCTAAAGTTTGAATTGTGCCCTCTTGGGAATTTGCTGAAGCTTCGGCCTTGGCTTCTTATCTCGTTGTACTACCTTCTTATTTCCATGTACATAATCTAAGTGTATGGAATCATCTATGATGTATGAAACTGATGGAAGCAAAAGAGTATATGCATGTTGCACTAGAGGTGCATGCAAAGTACTCTCCTTATGTGTAAGTAGAAAAGAGGAGTCATCATCAGAAAACTTAATGAATTTATACAACCTTGACTTGTGATCCACCCCACCAATTGCAATAATGGAATTTTCATGCATGTTAATTACTGAAACTGAATCTGATGTAAATTCAACAGTTTTACCTTTCTGAGTGATCTGATAAACTGAGAGTTGATTCATAGAAATCATTTGAACATGTAAAAGATTCTCAAAACTGTCATTATGGAGTTCCACTCTTCCCTCTTCTGCTACTGCTACTGGAGTATCATCCCCTATGAGAATAGGGGTTCTTAAGCATGAACTCAAAGAAGTGAAAACTTCCTTTTTCACTACCATATGATGTGATGCACCAGAGTCTATAATCCATGAATCAAATGAGGAATTAATTGCAACAAGAGCATGGTGATTACCTTTTTTGGAGCGGGATATTCTTCCTTCTTCTTCTTGAATCCCTATGGAATGAAGTTTCCAAGGTTGTTATGTTGAAGTGCATGTGCCATAATATCGATTTGTTTCTTCATGCATGTGGATTCTTCATGATTCGGTTTATTGCAGTAAGTGCACTGCTTTCCCTTCTTCTTCTTATTGGAATCTGAAGAGTCTTTGGAACTTGAAGAATCGTTGAAGGGTTTGGAATATCCCTCCTTCTCGTTCTATTTCTCCTTTTTGTTTTGTTTGGATGATCATTTTCCATCATGCATGGTGAGTGCATGTGCTTTGGGATCCTTGATTAGGCCCATCTGAATGATTTTTTCTTGCTCATGTGTGAGATAATCAATGAATTGATCCATGGTAGGCATCTTCCAATTTGTTCCCATGAGATACCTTCCTTAATGGAAAGTATAAATATAGACAACATATTCTGGTCCTAGATTGGACAAGATTGTTAGAATAAGTTGGTCCACTTTTTTATATTTATCAATACCACAAGTTGCTAAGCTCAATATCAAATATTTAAAATTAGTAAAGAAATCTTGTATATTATCAAAACTCTTAGGATCCAAGGTATTCAACTCTACCTCAAGCATATGACCTCTCATATGTTCCTACTTTCCAAACAGACTTTCCAAGTTGGTCTAGATCTCGTTTGGAGTCTCGCATGCAGCAACATGAAACCATAGATTAGTTGAAATCAATTCAAGAAGAATTCATGTGGATTCATCCTTTCGGTTCGCCCATCTCATCTTCTCAATTGCTGATGTAGGTTATGTTTTTGTCCCCATCCTCAAGTTGTACAGTCCTTCCCTTCTGAGTTGGAATTATGCTTTGGGATTCCAATCAAAATAATTGTATGGTGTGAGGATTACCACCAAGTTTGATTGTAGAATAGGTGTCGTATCCATCTCTCCCACTGTTTCTAAGAACCCCTAAAAATTTTCTCTCAATCTGCAAGTGAAAAACTAAGAAATCACTGCAGAAAGGGCACTTAAGTGAAAATTCGTATCAGTTTTAGGAGATGATATTCCAACTTACTCTATGAGAAAACGATGAGGAATTTCGCGAAACGGTTGAAAACCCACTTGCAGAATGGGTCGATTTACTTCTCTCATGAGTTGTTTTCTCAAAATGTTAAAATTTTGGGAGAAATCACTGTAGAAAGGTACGACCACGGATTCGTATTAGTTTCAAGAGGCAATATTTTGGCTTCCTTTCTAAGAAAATGGTGAATAATTTCACCACATGGTTGAAAACCCACTTGCATAATGGGTCTATTTTCTTCCCATGCAAGTCGTTTCCTCATAAAGTTAATATTTTGGGAGAAATCACTGCATAAATTTACGACCACAGATTCGTATCAATTTCAAGAGGTGATCTTTCGGCTTCCTTTTTGAGCAAACGGTGAAGAATTTCTCCAAACGGTTGAAAACGCACTTGATGAATGGGTCATTTACTTCCCACATGGGTCATCTCCTCCAAAATTTAATATTTTGTGATAAATCACTACTGAAAGGTACGACCACATATTTTGCTCGTTGAAACTCCAATTTTCCTTATTCTTTGGCTTGTCTGGCTTGCTCCAAGCTA
>CBVK0103702910.1:0-11022 GCA_900067695.1 Picea abies
GTTAAGGAATTAAATATTTCATGTACTAATGCTTCAATTTGTCATATATAAATATTTGACCTCTAGATGTCTAGCATTCCTATACCAACTCAACTATCTGGTACCTGCGCACCAAGGCTGCCACTATCTGAATCCGGTACCAAACGCATCCAGTACTAAAATCTCGTCGGTTGCAATCCAGTACCAACGACCATGCACTGTCATGATCTGGTACCATCTTTTGCGCACTATCATGATCCGATACCACCTGCCTGTTACGATCTGATACCTATATGGGCGAGCCTAATACACTAAGTTAAGATCCAGATCTCGCCTAAGACAATTGGTGGATATCTATTTTCTTTAGAAAGGTTATGATAATAATAGTTTGTTGATTGCCTCATCGTCATGCACTTCGTGTCATGAGGATGAAGCTAAAGATGTAATCGAATGATTGAATTTAAACATTTGACTGATTTGCAAATCGCTTCACCTCCTTGTGTTTCATGATTAAGACTATTAAATAGCTGTGGCAAGGATGGTGGAAGTGTAGGAGAGATTAAGACTATTAAATAGCTGTGGCAAGGATGGTGGAAGTGTAGGAGAGTTAGCATATTACCAATATGTGAAGCAGCGTGTGATAGTAAAAAACATATTATGAGTGAAGATTAATAGAATGTCATTTATCTCCATATTTTGATTATCTATTATTAAGTATGAGTTGAGTTGTTCATGAAAGTTTGATTTTATTCTTTGAAATGTGAGTGAGAGTAATGTGTGTGTTGAAGACAAGCCTTCTGTAGACTTTAGTAGTTGACTTGTTGAAGCGGTAAGGGCCCACCGCCCAACAAAGGTCAGCCTCTTCGTAGATTAGCATTAGTATTTATTTCTAGTAGTGTAAAAATTAAATTAGCTAAATATTTTACTCTGTTAGATGATAGCAGTACAACTTAGACTAAGATTTCCATTATATAATTGTTTAGAGATCTTTACTTGCTCTATTTTTGCATATGCTCTGTTTTTATGAATTTGGTTTTCAAACATGAATGTTGGTAGCAGTGGTCAAACATATTTGAAGGAGAACTAGCAAAGTCCACAACATCACATTGTGAACCACAACATACTCAATATATTGATTATTGGACTGCCCATGCTATGTCTCGATGATTGATGTGTGATTTCCTTTTCAACAATGTGGATTGCATAGTTAGTTTTCTGGGTCAGATAGCATATTTGATCTGTCAAACCAACTCCATATCATACTTGTATGTGCCATAATGGAGTGGATAGCCTCTCTGTTAAAGACAACCAAAGTGCATTGCAGTTTTCTATTTTGATTTGTTTCCAGCATGCAGAATCTAGTTTAATTCTATACTCGTGACATTAGAAATTACCTTTCTTACTGGTGTCTTGTAACTCTGTTGATTAGGAACCCTGGATTGATAATTAATGAGTGCATTATACTAAACATATAAGAAGCACATCAGGGAGCTTTGAGCGGGTATATGTCAAAACCAGGAAAGGAGAACTGGACAAAAATAAAAAGGGTTTTCAGGTATTTGCGTGGCATTTATATCTATGGATTGTGCTACCAAGGAAGATTGATATTGGACAAAGTGGTGGATATACATGGATTTGTGGATGCAGACTAGGCTGGAGATCTGGATCGCAGGAGATCTACAAGTGGGTATGTGTTTAACCTATTTGGAGGAGCAATAAGTTGGATGAGCAAAAGATATGTTGTATTGGCACTTTCAACTACATAAGTCGAATACATGGAATCCACTCATGCGAGTAAGGAAGCAGTATGGTTACAAATATTGTGTTCAAGTATTGTGTTGGTACAACACGCTATAAGGGTATATTGTGACAGTCGAAGTGCAATTTTTCTGGAAAAGAACCCGACTTATCATTCAAAGACAAAGCATATTGATATTCAATATCACTTTGTGAGAGACATCATTGAAGAAAAGAAAGTATTGTTGATGAAGGTGGAAACTTTTAAGAATGTTGCAGATTCATTAAAAAAATCTGTGAGCACTGAGAATTTCTCCTGGTGTAGAGGATCCATGGGAATTGTTTCCCTGGATTGTTGACTATGTAACTCCATGGGAATTGTTTCCCTGGATTGTTGACTATGTAACCCTATAACCCCTTGTATGCAAAGGAAACAAAAAGTGGGATAATGTTGGGTACGTGTTATATTCTTCACATGAGTAGTAGTGTCTGCGTTGTGTCAGGAGCACAGGGGGGTTTGAGGGACGGTTGCAGGGGGGCAAAATCCCCCCATGCGAGGGTTCAGGGGTAATACCCCCGAGAATTTTTTTCTCCTTGGGAAATGTGTCACATTTTTTGGCTCGTTTTGCATTTCGATGGGTGTACAAGGGGTGAAATCCCCCTGTGTAGGGGTTCTAGGGCAGTGCTCCCGAGAATTTTTTTTCCTCTAGAAATGTGTCACATTTTTGCCTCATTTTTTTTATGTTGCCTCAATTTTTGTGTCCATTATTGGGCGGTTTTTTAGCACGTGGTTTTTTGGGCTTTGAGGGAGAATAAATTTCATAGAAGTACATAGGAGAGAGTGATCGAATGGGTCACATGGAAAAATGTAGGGCTTTATGGTGGTCAATGTCAGAAATAGAGTGGACGAATAGATTCATACACACTTTGGACACAATCCTAAAGAATTGGTATTTATAATTGGAGATGCACAGGGAGACACAAGATGGGAAACATTATCGTAGATATTTGAAATCACATTCACATTTGAACATGAATCCCCATATATATATAAAACACTACATGAAATTCAAACAAAGATATTCTCAGAGGTAGAGACGATGGAAGCAATACCCATATGCAGTGCGCATAAAGCCAAGATGCATGTCTAAAAGATATTAGAATGTTATAATGTGATGAAGAAAGAGTATGAGGAAGAGGATCCTATGAATATACAAATACCTGAGACAGAAGGTGCATGATCAGTAGAAGGACCAAAGTTGGCATCCACCACATACAAAACCTATAAAGATGAATAAGGTCAACATTGGGACAAAGGAGAATCCTAAGTTTGCACAAATAGGAGATTATTGGAACGATGAGACGATTGAGAAGGTTGCATAATTATTGCAAGAATATAATGATTTATTCCCAACAACATTTCAGAGATGAAATGGATAGCAGGATACTTAGGTGAGATGAATATCTCATTGAAACCTGGAGCTAATCCAGTACAACAGAGACCTTACAGGTTAAACCCAAGGTACAAGGAGAAGGTCAATGATGAAATAGATAGGATGCTAGACACATGAACCATTGAACCAGTAGAAGAATCCAAGTGGATTATCCCAATGGTGGTGTAGAACAAGAATACAAGAGGCATCAAGATTTGTGTGGATCTAAGGAAAGTGAATGACACATGCTTACATGATCCATTCCCAACACCATTCATGGATGAATTACTAGAGAATGTAGGAGGTACAAAAACTTATTCATTTATCGACAAATTCTCTAGGTACCATCAGATAAGAATCATGCAAGAGGATAGACAAGAAACCACTTTTGTGATAGAGTGGGGAAGTTATTAGTATACAATGATGCCATTTGGATTGAATAATTCCCCTGCGGTATTTTCTAGGGTAGTAGTGGCAGCATTCAAGGAGTTCATCCATAAATTCCCAAAATTTTACTTGGATGATTGGATGATGTTCAGTATACTACAGGATCATATAAAAGTTCTTTGAATCATATTAGATCTATGCATACGATGTCATATTTCATTGAACTTAAATAAGTGTATCTTTTGCGCACCGTTTGGAATTCTACTAGGCCATGTAGTATGCAAACAAGGACTATTGATTGATCCAACCAAGACTGCAGTAATTTTGGATTTGGAACCTCCAACATTAATCATAAAATTGAGGGAAACATTGGGTCATACAGGTTATTAAAGGAAATTTATCAAAGGATATGCATAGATTACAACACCCATTCTAACTGATGTGTTTGAATAATATTGTGTTTACCAAACACAGATTCAAAATTTTCCCAAGCTTCATCAGGGTCATCAATTTCTTGAATGTGGAACCTTCAATAAGGAGAAATGAACATTTTGATCAGTCCACGTGCTTCTCCATTCCTATTATCCCATTTGAATTTATTTTCATCATCAGTGGGTTCTTTTTCCTTTCCCAAGGTAATCTGGTACAAGCCTTTACTTCTTAATAATCCTCCATATGGGATTTTCATTGGGAGTAGTTGGTGCTGGTAAGCAAAATGTCACTAGAAGAATCCATTTTAAATATGTAGATAATATGGATTTAAAAACTGAAACTGATGATATGGATGGAAACATCTTGAAAAATTAGGTGGTTTTAAAAAAAACGACACTGAAAACGTACTTGGGATGTGAAAGTTATGCCCTCACTTTTACAAATAAGTTGTTTTATGAAGTGACGCACTTTTATAAAAATAAGCGGGGATCATTTTTACAATGAAGTTACTTTATAAAACAAATTTGCATGCAAAACAAATAACTTTAAAATAACATATTAAATCTTCTTATAGTGATTCACTTTTACGCTTGGAGTGAAATACACTTTACAATGAATGCATGAACTTTTTCAATAAAAGAGACTTGAACTCAAGACCTCCTACTTGATAAGGAAACTTTTAACCAAGTGAGATAACAACACATATTGTACAATTTATGAGGATTGGGTGTGTTTTGTTGTTGTTGTGGAATATGACCTTGGAGAGCATGCTCATAAAAACTCTTTTCACATAAGAAAAATATTTCACTTCTTGATGACAACAAGGGTTAGATTTCGGTTAGTTACCCAAAAAATGCACCTTTTCCTATATGTTTCTGATTTTCTGAGATTGCACATGGCGCTGGTAAAAGAGAATATGCATACATAAAAGACTAGAAACCCAGAAACAAACAATATAAATCCGAAATAAAACCAAAATAATACTCTGCAAAAATTTTAAAAATGGCGTATTCAGGCTTTATACCTCCAGATCTGACTGAAATGGTTGTATCTTGGGAAAACATAAACCTTTTAGATTGAAATGAAAAGTGTTCCTGAATGAAACAAGTGCTCTGGACGTAATGGAATAGTCCTCTTAGCCCAAAAATGTATGAAAATGGTAGAAACTATAGAAGAGGCGATTTGGCTTCACGATCTCGATCTACAAAGGAAGCGAGTCTTCAAACAGGCTCTAATACCATGTTCAACTAAGAAGGTATTCCAACAGAGGAAAACAACCTTAAGTAACCACTCACACAACCAGATAAAATATTAACACATCGATATTTTAATGTGGTAAAACCCCTACGGGGAAACATCCATGGCCCCAACCAACACAGACACTTGGAGCAGTTTATTAATGAAAAATAAAAAGATTGCAGAGAGATTTTGGAAATGAGCCCCCATGGTCTTTAAATATATATCATGGACCAATTGGTTTTTAAGCCACGTATCAATGTAGCTGTTAATATCGAGTATAATATGAACCATTGGATCACTCTATGTTGGGAACATATTGTGACCGTCAGATTTCCTATCTACAAATGCATACTAATGGATACTAAAGAAACACACTGAGAAACATACCTTTATCTAAGAAAGCATTATACCATGTAGATATTACCTAAATCCTAAGTGTCTAAATATCCTATTAGTCAGGCATGCAACGTATGTCAAAGAGTGGGAAAACCATCTAGGAGAGATGAAATGACATTAAATCCACAAGTCACATTGCAAGCATTTGATAAGTGGGCCATTGAATTTGTAGTTTCGATCAATCAAAAATACAGGTGATCATGGGAAAGATACATCATCACTGCGACATAGTACTTGACCAGGTGGGTGGAAGCAACACCGGTTACTAATTGTACTATAGAGACTGTTGTGCGGTTTATATTCGAGAATGTAGTCACAAGGTTTGGATGTCTGTGCATATTACTTAGTGATCAAGGTATGCAATTTCTAAACAAAAAAATTGCAACATTGACTGAGGAATTTCAGATTCATCATCAAAAGAGTACACAATATCACCTTTAATAAGATATTGGAGAAATCTTTGACAAAGATATGAAATATAGGGAGAGATGATTGGGACTTACGAATCCCTACGATACTATGGGATTACAAAACTACAAGTAAGAAGCTGACAAAACAAACACCTTTCTGATTGGTCTATTGGCAAGAAGTTGTGATTCTAATGGAGTTCATTCTACCGAGCCTATTCATTTCAAAAATCATCAAGCTATCAGATACTAGTGCAATAATGGATATATTGGCACAATTAGTATATCTTGAGGAGGACCGATTTATTAAAGGATTCCATCAATAGGTTTAGAAAGCTAGAGAGAAGGCCTGGCACGATCAACACATTAAAGAAAAGAAATTTCAAGTTGACAATTTGGTACTAATATATGATAGCAAGTATATGAAACATCTAGGGAAGTTTCGTATGCACTGGTTCGGTCCCTACGTGATCTAACAAATAAATGAGATAGGTGTTGCGTGGTTGGAAACCATGGATGGAAAAATCCTAGAAGGAATGGTGAATGAGAGTCTATTTAAACTCAATAGAGACAATCAATAGTCTTCATAGAAATCTAGGTTGCGCCAGAACCATTGTAGTATATTAATTGTACCATAGTACCAAGAAAAATAAGAAAAACCACATAAAAAGTAGAATAAAGAAAGAAAACAAATAAATAGTAGATAGAGGATAAAGAAAAAGAGTGTTTGAGTCCCATGGTATCCGAACCTACACAAATGGACTGATCATCGCATGCAAATACAACCCTGTGACATGTTAAGAGACAAGATAGAGACAAGCCCAAATGCGAAGTATACAGCTGGAAGAGAAAATAACCAATGCACATTTTGGAAATGAAAAAGACCATTAAAATAAGGCATGGAGATGATAGTTAGGCTATAGACATGATAAGTCATAAAAGTATTGTATAATAATTAAATAGGAAAATTCGTCGGAAATCACGAACAAATCAACAGTACGAGAGGAAAATCATAAAATAGATTTGGAAATAAGGAGCATTTTGTTACCATGTCACTAACTATGAAACCAAATTGAAAAAGGAAGTTAAGGCATGATGAGACAAGTATACTTGGCACAAGAGCACAAAAACAACAAGATGTCAGTAAACTCTAAGTCATTGTTACATGCAAGAGGGAGCGAATAGAGCCAAACTACCAGAGCAAAGTTAGTGTGACTTATACAAACACATAGAGCTCATCCAAGATTCCATCATATAGGAATAATGGTGGCACCGAGAGTGGGAGGGCCATCTGCCATTGTGAAGAAACAACCGAAGAAACCAGTAGCAAATGTGGAGGTCGAGGAGGTGGCTGGAAATTTGACCTTGACACCACCAATTTTTTTTCACAAAGACTATTTACCTCCAAGGAAGGATGACACACCCCCATTAAATGTACTATTGAATGCAAAGTACCCATTTCCCATAGCACCAGTTTCGGTTGGCATTAGTACCGACATAGACATGCTCGAGAAGGTGGCCAACCTGAAGTTTATGGACCATGATATCATTGATGCATAGAAATTCCCTGAGTTGTTCAATGATCAATATTTATGCACGAAGACCACCCCAAACACATGATAAATTCTAGTAGAACCACAAGAATAGGCATCAGGCTTGGAGAAAGTATGGATATTGAACTTGTTTGAAATTCCACATTTTGGACAAAGTACGTAAATTAATGCATGTGTAAAGGTGTTACTCAATTGCATTCATGGGGGGACACTCTGGCTCGATCCCCTAGTCTCATTTGATACTATAATAATTGTGTGTATCATAGTTTTGGGAAAAGTAGGAGAATACCCAACATTATTGTTCCACAAAATGGGAGAGTGATCCCTCTCTCAAGCCATGAAAGAAAAAATTGTCACATTCAGAGGAAAGAGGGGTTTGGATGTGAAGATAATCATAAAAAAGGATGTCAGGTTTACAACTTAAGTTTTTTCCTACAAAATATTGTGGAAATGTCATAGATATGAAGTGCCAACAGATTAAATTCAACAACAGAAAAATGTAAAGGAGTTCATATGAACTGGGAGAAATTTTTAGTTAACCAATTTTTACAGGATTGCACGGAGGCCCAAGAGAAGGGAACTGAATTTCACTACACATGGTTACTCATCCTCATTGCACTAGTTTGGTGGAAATATATTTCATATTACTATCACATCCGTACTTCATGTCACAACCCTTTGGCTGCTAGGTATTCCAACTTGTGGCACAGAATAATCAAGAGACGACATAATGACAACAACGCCACCTTTTATACCTATTTGCAACTCATTTCTACTATAGTAGATACCACACCACACATATTATAGGAAGTAGTAGTCGCATACAAAGATGTTGCATGATTCCGAGTTGACATGCACCATCTGTATGTGCAAGCCAAAAAGGATACTGCACCATAAGAGTTTCCAACCAGTTATTGATTGACACTCGAAAATGTGCACTCAATAATAAATGACTAGGAGGATGATTGGAAGAATCTAGTAGACACACCAGTGCCATCGAAAGAGGACTAAGACCAAGACAAAATTAAGGAAGAAGAAGATTGGACAAATGACATAAGTGATCGTCCTAGCCAATCTACAGTCCTTGACGCAAGACTCAAAAGAAAGGATAAGGGGCTAGAATAAACAGGTGGGGCATGGAAGAAATATAAGGCACAAAGGAAGACCCCTTTTTGTATCCTAACCAATGATTATATGGATAGGATTAGATACCATATACAAGATTATACGGAGGAACTTTGGGAGGAACTTGCAAAGAAGCACGAGGACCAACAAAAAAAGTGTAGGACCAACTAGGAATACTTCAATAGCCCCTAAAAACAACATGTGTCATGAAAGAACATAGATCATGGGAAGGACCTTCCACAAGACCAAGGATAGAAGTGGATAGCACACAAAAAACCCTAACACAACTAACTGGAGCACATAGAACCATACATATTGAGGAAAATACATTAGAATTGCTAGTGGGAGAGTTACAAGAGAAGATAAATGAATTGGGCCTACTTAATATAGTCATATAAAAAATACCCATACATAGATTATAGGAGTTGCAAGAATAAATGGTTCAATAAATAAAGAATAGAGGAGACACAATGAACTGAGACTTGGAAAGAATAAGGGTCGAAAGAGATCAAGTGCAAACACAATATGATATGACACTTCAACAATAGAAGGAGATTGAAGGTTGAATGGAGGAATTTTTGAATAATAAAGAGGGTGATGAGGAAAGGGACAGGAGAAGGCCAAAGATGAATCCATGGTGTAGAAGAGATAGGAAGTGGTCAATAATTATACAAGGAAGTACCAAAAGATCCCCTGGTAATAGAAGCCACTATGGAGGAATAATTGTTGAATATTGGTGGAGTCATGAAGGGATTCATGGCGTAGATACAAGATTTACAATTGAGGAGAAGACCCAGAATACCACTAGAGGTACACAAAGGTAGGGTGTGGATGGAAATGATAGCATTTTCCAAGAATAAGAAAGTCGAAGATGAATGCACAAAATGTTTCAAGGAGAGTGTGTAACTGTGGGAAGAGCTTATGGGAGATCCATAAATGAAGGATATAGAGGAAAAACTATGAGACAAGAAATAACATGCACAAGAGAGAGTGGAAAAAACAACTATACTTCCACCAATAGAACATATGGAAGACATTTTGGCACAACAACATGCATTTGTGGAAGTAGAGAGACCAAGGGACCAACAAAATATCCTTCAACAGAGACTAGGACCAAGGAAATAAGAAGCAGTAAGGATCATTGGAGAATTGGCCATTATACAAGGTAAGGTCAAACAAGTCATGGAGAAAGCAGAGAACAAACTAGCAAACTTGACCCCATAGGACATAAAGGATATAGCCTCAAAAGAGGCTACAATTGTCAAAGAGGTAGAGGCCGCTAAGGATGTTTCTCAACACCTCATTGCAGTGTGGAAGAATAGGAAACAATCTTTAGTGGCTTAGAATGAGACACAAGTGAGTGTTGGGGGCCTGTTGGATAAGCAGTTTTGGATGCAATATTGGGATAAAAAACTAAGTATAAGGAAAGTGCTTATAATGAAGAAAAGTGTGCAGAAGGAAGAAAGTGCATAGAAGGAATAAATCATGCAGGAGGAAGACAACACATATACATAAGAATAAAGAAAGAGAGTGAAAGAATAAAACATGAAAGAAGGATGAAAACAAAACATTCTAAAAATAGAATAAAAGAAGAAAAGTTGTATGAAGAGCGAAAAATAGAAGAAATAAATCAAACAACTAGTTAATGGAGTTGTCCATGCCATGCATTATAATGGGCTATTTTTGGGATAAATAGACTAGGTTTTTAAGCCCTACATTTTGGCTATAAATATGTAACGGGTTGGGAGATAGGAAAGGATGAAATATTATGCATGAGCCATGAATGTAATAGTTGGTAATATGAAAGATGAATAAATAGATAGTTTAGAGATGATATTGCATCTTGTGTTATCTACGTGTCTATGTGTTCTTATGAATTATGTTGTTATGCTTTGCAGACTAGAATTATTTTATGGATTACTTGTGGTTAAATATTCATGACTATTGTTATTGGATAATATCGGTAATGAAGACATAAACTAATCTCCCTAGATCCACCTAGATCTAGAACAAAACAAGACAGGGCATGGCATTTTCCCTAATCTCTAATCATTGAATCTATTATCAAAGAAAGTATGTGTAACATACCTTTGATTATTGCTTCCTTATGTCTTTTTTTTCCTTTCTTCGCTCTGGTGCTCTTGTGGTATTGATCGTGCAATGAAACACAAACCAACCAAAGTGAAAGAAATACTAGTATATTCAATGAAGACTTATACATGTGATCAAGGAATCATGTAATAAAATGAGAATGATTTTATGGGAAAGAAACAAGCCATTGTATTATATTAAGAGAAAGTGGAAGATACAACCAAACAACCTTGATGTCACTAA
>CBVK0103703000.1:0-15413 GCA_900067695.1 Picea abies
TGACCATCTGTGGTGGTGAGTGGGTTTTCCATCTATGCAAAGGGTATTGTTGGTCATGTAGTCTTTCGACACTCCATATCTGCAACATGAGGGCCTCGAGACATCATCTCCTTAGTTATCCAAAAAATGGGGATAACATCCGACTCCTACTTGGGGACATGTGCTCGTCGTAGAGTGCACGAGAATCACAAGATCTCCTTGTAGATATGTGCCTGCAAGGAAACATCAAACTACCAAGTGTTGGATGGCCTGCTCATCCTTTTTCTCATATGATCATAATCAAAACCCATTATTCCATTGGATATATAGGCTCCAAGAAGCTTGAAAATTCCAAGAATGCGTCAAGAAGACCTGTACTTGGGATACAAATAAGATTGCAACACTTCACCAACTAGATCACCAGATCATGTGAGTAATCGATTTTTGGGTTCCTACGACTTTGGAGGGATACATCGTTGAATTTGGATCCAAGAATCACCATATTTTCCATGCACGAAAGAAATTTTCAAGAAAGGTGCGCGTGGAAGACCGTTGAGGGAAATTCCCTTGTGGAACAAAGTATTCTTGATGGAGGAGGGGATGCTAACTATTCCCTCAATTGAGATGGTAGCCTAAAAACCTACGCTTGGGGTAGGGTGATTTTGGTGCATGATCATGATCTGAGAAGGGGAAAGGGTTGTTTGACAGATGGGGGAAGATCAAGAAATGAACGTAAGAAATGAGCGAGCCTTAAGGAGAGATGCCATTGTTGAGAAGTGGTGGCACAAGAAGGTAAAGAAAGCAACAAAGTAGTCCGAGGTGTTGTAGAATGAAATCGAATCAAGCGGAATGGATGAAAGAAAGAAGGAAGAGTTGAGGAAGGTGAGAAGACAAGAAAGATTGGCCAATCTAATATTGCAGCAGAGAGAAGCGCGGAGAGGAAGAAGTCCCTAGATGAGTGGACGAGAAAAATAATGTGCAGAAGCAAGGGAAGATGAAGAAGGTCCAGATATTATAGAAGATCAATAAGATTCAACCCCAATATCAGGAAACATCGAGGACTAGGTAGAGAAGACTTCTCTAGAGGAAGAGAAAAAAACCCCCTAGATCAAAGAAACTCGCCCAAAAGTCAGTGGAACCAGCTCCAAATCACCCGTCCCCCAGGTGTCCTCTATGCCCGTGGTAAATTCTACATTGCCTACTTATGTTATTTCTATTCCATCACATCCAGCTAGTCAGAATCAGTCTGTAAGTGTAAATGCTAAGAGAATATTAGGATCCCCAGGTGTATCACAACCAGGACAGTTAGGTTTCATTCTAATAGGAGCAGTGAGACCCACAATAGATGAACATATGGGAGGATCGATCGCCCAATACCCAGAATTATAAGGTAAAGGGGATGAAGATGTAGAGAAACATTGGTTATGGTGTGAAGCCATCTCGAGGTCTAGAGGGACTCTCAATGAAAATAAGTTAGTAGAGTTTCAGACTACCTTGAGGAGCCCTAATCTTAAATGGTACATGAAGGCTATTAAACCTGGGTTACAGGGACAAGCGTTCACCCTTGGCCAAGTTCGTTTGAAGTTCATTGCCGAATTCAAACTAGCTCAGTCAGAGCAATAAGCTCTCTTTGAGTTGTGGGAGATTGAACAAAGGGAAGGACAATCTCCCTGGGAGTACAACCAGAAATTCAATGATGCTATTGGGAGGCTAGTGCATCTAATTCACGAACATCACTAGAGTGAATGATACATCCAATGATTACTACCTCTAACAAGAATTCCTATAACGCAACAACAAATAGCCACATTAATAGACACCTTGGAACAATCGATGAAAATCAAAGCCATGGCAAGTTATCCAGGGAATTTGAGGATGACCAGGCCTCCACTAGATGCAAATTTGTCGCAAATTTAGGGACAAATATCAACGCTAACAAAAAATATTCAGGGATTAACTACACAAAGACCAGGACGACCTCAGGTTTGGTTCACAGGATGCTACACAGAAGGGCATCTGGAAACCCAATGTCTTTGGATAAGGGGAATGGGACCTCTTCACAACTCGATGGGACCTTCGTCAGGACCCACGTGAGGAGTTACACAAGTATCTGCAACTCCACCATTCCATACACCAGGGCTATATAATACCTTTCCAGGCACTCAAACCTCTCAGACATTGGAGTATTGTGAGATTTGTCAGACACATGGACATGCGCTGAGGCATTGTCCTATTATGCATAATTACACAACTGAGCCCAATAAAATACACTATGAGTTTTGCGCCTCTATGACCCATGCCACAAATCAATGTAGAGCGTTGGACGCACTTGCTGACGGGTTGGATCAGACAACGTTCAAAGTAAATGAAACCCCCCAGGACATGGAAGAGGACAGGGAGGTGCGGTTAGAGGTGGGTTCAGAGAAGGGAGAAATGGAGGTAGATGGCTGAGCCGATGCTATAACTACAATGAACAAGGTAATTTGGCAAGAGACTTCCCTCGCCCAAGATGACCATGGTGGTCTTACTGCAGGAATAATGGGCACACAACTGAAGACTGCCCAGACCTGGTCGTGAAGTGGGAAGATTAGGTTCATCAACGAGGAGTTAATATCATAAGCTTAGAATTAAAAACGAGATTTGAGGGACAACTATCGAAGATTAACATCATCACTCATGGAGGAGCAAAGACTGTGGTAGACGTAGACAATCAGCCCAAGATTCAAAAAGTTATTCCCAAAGATGACATGTATGATCCTGTGAAACAAAAGTTGTTTTTCAAAAATGCAATAAAAATATTTAAG
This sequence comes from Picea abies, assembly GCA_900067695.1. Classification (NCBI taxonomy): domain Eukaryota; kingdom Viridiplantae; phylum Streptophyta; class Pinopsida; order Pinales; family Pinaceae; genus Picea; species Picea abies. The sequence goes on from CBVK0103703000.1 coordinate 2,784, forward strand.
AGTATCCCCACTCCAGAAGTAATGGAGAACCCTCCTAGATCCACCTCTTAACCTAACCTTGCGCAAGCCCCTATCTCACCGCCAACACCCATGAATTTTGCAATCCCAAGAAGACACCCTGAGTAGTCTCAAAGTGTAATCAATCTTTGGTTTCAATTATTCTTTGATATCCTAGGGGATAAAGTGTAATCAATCTTTGGTTTCAATTATTCTTTGATATCCTAGGGGATTACCAACTTACTTAGAAGTTGCGCAACAACCTATACTTGATACTGGGAAATGAAGGAACCCCAGAAGCCAAATTAAGGACTAACCTCCCTGAGAACAATACCTAGAGAATACAAAGACGAAATGTGTGAACAAGAAACAAATTTAGGTTAGAATCCCATCTAGATGATTTTGAAATCAAAGATGTCATGATAGATTTGGGATCAGATGTCAAAATCCTTCCCAAAAAGACCTGGGAAGCTTTGGGAAAACCTTAGTTAGTATATTCCCCCATCTAGTTGAGAATGGCAAATGAGTACTGTATCTTCCGAGTAGGAAGGTTGGAAAATATGGAAATAAATGTTGCGGGAGTTAAGACCACAACTGATTTTGAGGTAATTGAAATCATTGGAGATAAGGACCCCTAGCTTGCTCTGCTCAAAATTTAATGGGCATATGACAACTATGCTATCATTGATCTAAAGAGAGACACCATGACGTTTGAAGTAGACGACATAAAAGTTATTGAGCCCTTAGATCCTTCTCTAGGGCGTAGATATATTGAACCAACAAACCATAATATGGAGTCAGAGGACCTTGACCAATTATACACCATCACAACATGTACGAGACCAGATTATATAAATCCTACTGTAGATGGATCAATAAGTTGGAGAAGCATACAATTTGCTGATGAGGATTTAGAAGCAACGTTTGACAATTGGCGGCAAGGTTCATGTTAGCACATAGAATTGTAGGGATATTAAATTTGGATATCCTAAATGTTTCCTTGAAGCACTCAAAATCAAATGTTGGAGCAGGCACTACAAACTGTGATTGGCATTGCAAACTCCATTGTGAAGTGGTTGCATAGGATAATTGGCGGTTAGAACACTTATAGGCGTCCTTGTGCAAATCCAAAGGTATTATAATTCAACTTTAGGTTACCAGGTACTCCATTAGGGTTTTGTTCCTGTTTGAAGGTCGAGAAAGTGGTTTTGGATGTTTTTTCCTTTTGGCGCTGCGAACTGTCTTGAATGAGGATTGGAGGTTAGGCAGCTTATAGGCATCTGGGTGAAAATCTGAAATTACTAGCATCAACCTCATAACCATCAGGTACTCCATGAGATTTTTTGTCTTGTTTGGAGGTCAGGAAAGGAGTGTGGTCGCTTGTTTTCTCTTAGCACTATGAACTGTCACAGGCGTTGTGAACTCGCTGACAGAGGCGTTGCGAACTCATTTTCTATAGCAGACATGTCTAAATATTTGATCATAAATCCAAAACGGTGATGTGGGTATTTATGAAATTTTTTGTGGAGGATAATGATAATGTCATTGACTTGTTGTCCAAATTTAAGCCTGACCCAATATGTAATTCGAGAGATATAATTAAAACACCATTGTGCTGCAAACTGGTGATGCAAATTCTCTGTTTTGCATAGTTGTTGGATATTCGCCTTGTTTGGAGGTTTCCACCTGTCAAGGAAGGATCGAATGGTCTCTTATGAGTTTTTTGGACATGGGGATGACATATTTCAAAAGGAATTTATCATCATAGACAAAATACCCAAAAGATAGAAATTTGTTAGGCTTTTGTTGGAATCTTTTGTAACAAGACTCCTAAATGGAGGAGGATCCTATGTAACTCCTTGTTTTCGACCTCCTTAGGGTAGATATAGATTATTCACTATAAATAAAAGTGTTTTTGATGAGAAAAGGGTTGGATTCATGAGCCAAGAGAGGAGAGAGATGGAGTAGCAGTTTTAGTTGCTCATTTGTAAGCCCAAGGGCCTGTTTGTAATGACATTTTTGCCATTAAATATTCATGAGAGCTATTATCAGATTGTCTTCTAGATTGTCTTCTATGTTTTTCCATTTCTTTGTTATCTTCTTGGTTGAAAATATTGCAGGTTTTGAGGATCATAGCTGCCATTGATGGATGGATTCATGAACAACAAAGGATCTACTGTAGCTTGCCCATTGTATCATTGTTTATTGTTAAAGCAACCTTTATCTGTTTGCAGAAAGGATCTTTGTACAATGGATGTTCTTCAGTTTTTCATATTCAACATACTTCTACTCATCATTATATATCCATTTTGTCTGATATATAGTTTGTTTTCCTTTGATATGTAGGATGTTGTGACTTCTTTCCCAATGGAATGCCTTTGTAGAGAATTTGTTGTCCTCTCCCTTCCTTTCCCAGTCTTGTTGATCCACCTACTCAACCAATTTAATCCATTTATATTCTGATGAGTATTGGGATTTCACTTACAACAGTCTAAGTGTGACTCTCAGTGCTAACATTTCATATGAGCAATTCTCAAGGCGATGTGCAACTATCAGAGCAATGAGATGGATTGGAACTGAGGTCAGAGAACCCCCTACATACAATGGTACCTCAGAGGTACACAATTTTCTTGCCAACATGGAAGAGAAGATAGAAACGAAGCAAAGGATCTATGTTCTTGACTTATCCTTGCAGGATACTCCCGCTAGATGGTGGGCCACCCATAAAGCCTCAAATATGGAGTGGGAGGACACCAAACAAGCCATTCGATGTCGATTCCAAGGGATGGGTCAACTAAAAGAAGAAATGAAGATAGATTTTCAAGATGCACAATTGTTCGACGGACAATATGACCCTAGAGGGCATATTGAACATTTCTTAGAGCAATGGAGAGTTGCAGAAGTACCCTCTCACCTATGGAACATTTCTTAGAGCAATGGAGAGTTGCAGAAGTACCCTCTCACCTATGGGTTCATGTGTTTTTCCATTCACTAGGGCCAATTCCAAAGGCCTGCTATATACATGAGGAGGCCAGAAGACAAACAAGTTGTTGGTAGACCTTACAAGACCATTTATGCAAAGATTTCTCCTTTAAAAGTAAGTACCCTGAGCTCGACACAGTCCTTCAAAGAATCAAGGAAATTCTTTTTATTGACATTTGTAAAAAGAGATTAAGTCCAGTAGTATGTGCTGACCATGTTCATTTCCTTAAGTCTAGTTTGAGCATTGAAATTGATAAGATAATTGTACCTTGCTGTAAATTTGAGAGAGACCTAGAAATCCTTGATGATTTAAAAGATATTAGAAACCTATACATTAAATAAATAGAAGGCAGTAGAGAGATTTAGGATACTATACCTGGTCATACCTATAGCTCCTATAATCACCCACTGAAGCTGCAGAAAGTCAATATAGGGAGCATAGAGAATCCTAAGATAGCTTCTACAAGAGACTACTAGGATGAGCAAGCCCCAAACGAAGTACATAACCTATTGTGGGAATACGAGGACTTGTTTTCAAAAACGTTCTTAGAACTAAAAGGCATAAAAGGAGCCATGGGAGAAACGAAAATAGAGTTGAAACTCGACTCAAGACCTATGAAGCACAGACCATACCGCCTCAACCCTAGAATAAAAGAAAAGGTTAAGAAAGTAGTGGACAAAATGCTTGCGGCAGGAGTTGTTTTCCCAATCGAAGAAGTATAATGGATTAGCCCCATCGTTATCGAGGGTAAGAAAGGTACATAAGAATTTCGGGTCTATGTGGATTATAGGAGTCTGAATTCTGCATGTGTGCATGATCTGTTTCCAACACCTTTCAATGACGAGGTATTGGATCAAGTCGCGGGAAAATAATCCTATTCATTTACAAACGAATTCTTGGGATATCATCAAGTCAGAATCATAGAGGAAGACAAGAAGAATACTACATTCATAACCGAATGGGGATCATTCGCATACAATGTAATGCCCTTTGGTTTGAAGAATGCCCCTACAATTTTCTTTCGAATTTTGATAGCAATGTTTCAAGAATCCATCCACAAGTTTGTAGAAGTCTATATGGATGAATGGACGATGTACAACTTGTTAAAAGATCATGCCAGGATACTCCAGTTAGTGTTTGATAGATGTCATGAAATGAAAATATCTCTAAATCTAAGAAAGTGTATCTTCTATGTACCTCATGGCAATCTGTTAGCCCATATTGTATGCAAAGAAGGAGTCCTGGTAGACCCAACTAAAGTTGTTGTCATTCTGAACATGCTACCACCTACAAGTGCCAAATTGTTGCACTCCACACTGGGACATACGAGATACTACCGTAGATTCATCAGAAGATATGCAACTACTACAACACCCCTTTAGAAATTGTTGACAAAGTTTGAACTGTTTTGATGGACATCAGAGTGTGACAAGGCATTCGATATTCTTAAAGAGAAACTAAGCACCATACCTATATTGATATTTCCCAATTGGGAAATTCAATTCCATGTACATGTGGATGCATCAGGCATTTCCCTAGGAGCCATTTTAGCGCAACCAGGGGAAGGGAATATGGACCACCCTATCTATTTTGACAGTAGAAAACTATCACAAGCTAAGCGCAACTACACAACTATTGAAAGGGAAGGTTTAGCTATGATTTATGTATTACAAAAGTTTAGACACTACTTATTAGGCTCTCATTTCAAATTTTTTACTGACCATTCTGGATTGAAGTACCTAGTCAATAAACCAATACTTGAAGGAAGAATTTGCAGGTGGCTACTGTTGTTTCAAGATTTTTCACTTGAAGTAATTGTCAAACCAAGAAGATGCAATGTTGGTCCAGATCACCTTTCCAGGTTGGAGTCAGGGGAAAGTGGCAAAGCAGTGGATGATCAACTCCCAGATGCAGACTCGTTCCGGGTTGAGGCCATCCCAGAGTATATTGAAGACATTGTTGTCTTCCTCAGTACAAGGACCTGCCCAAAAACTTATTTCGCAACCCAGAAGTGACATATTCTGGTTCGCACAACAAACTATTAATTGATTGTCGGGCAACTTTACAAACTGGGACTCAAAATCATCCTTGGGAGATGTGGCTTGAAACATGAAAGACATGATATCCTGTGGGAATGCCACAGTGGAGTTGCAGGAGGACATGTTAGAGGTAATGCCACTGCATAGAAGGTACTTCATGCTGGATTATGGTGGGCCACATTATTTAAAGATGCTTAGGAATATGGTAGATCTTGTGACACTTGCGAGAGAGTAGGAAAGTTGTCACACAGAGACAAATTACCCCTTAAGCCAGTTAGATCACTTCAGGAATTTGAGAAGTGGGCTGTTGATTTTATTGGACCAATCAACCCCCCGTCTAAACACTCCAAGGATAGATACATCATTATCACAATTGATTACCTTACAAGATGGGATGAAGCAGAGGTAGTTCAAGACTCTTCTACAGATACAACTACTAGATTTATCTTCAATAATGTTATCACTTGGTTTGGATGTTCTAGAAGTCTAACCAGTGATCAAGGTGGTCATTTTATCAACAACACAATCGCAATGTTGAAAACTAAATTTCTTATACAACACCATAAGAGCAGTCCCTACCATCCACAAGATAATGGTATAGTAGAGGCATTCAATAAAATTCTAGAAAGAGGACTAACAAAAGTATGTTTCACAAACCAAGAAGACTGGGATGATAGAGTTCCAATAGTCTTGTGGGCTTATAGGGATACCACAAAGAAGTTACACATGTACACTCCATTTTAGTTAGTTTATGGGAAATAATCTATTGTACCTACATAATTTATCACCCTTAGTCTCTATATAACACAGGCTACACACAAGAAAGATGATGAATTAGTTGCGCAGAGGATTGCAGACTTGCAAGAACTGGAGGAAGCAAGATTTCTAGCGGATTTTCATATGAAAATTGAGTAATCTAGATAGAAAGCTTGACATGACAGCTATATTAAGTCCAAAATATTCATGCATGGGGATAAGGTACTCCAATACGACAATCGATATCATAAACATCCAAGCAAGTTGCACATGCATTGGTTGGGTCTATTCATAGTTGCAAAAATATGACACTCTGGGGCAGTCAAGCTCGCGCAACTAGATGGTATCCTTCGGCTAGGTTGGGTGAATGGGGCCTGCCTAAAACCTTACATTTCTCACACGTGAGCCAAATCATGGTTTCTCTAGTCCAAAGGAGCATGTATAGTAGTTATTTTCATTTCCTACAATTTCTTTAAGTCAATTAATAAACATTGGAGTGTGCATTTAATGTGCCACGACATACATTCTTTTTCAGTTTAAGTGTTTCTTTTACATAGAACTGCTTACTTAGCCGCTCAAGATCAGAAGAGCCACCATTACATTAAATGAAGTCATTTAATATGATGGGGACCCCCATTGTGGTTGGAGGGAGGGCGAATCCTAGCTTGATCATAGCCTATGTTCCACACACGTACACTCCAGTCATATGCTTTATGACAACCATCGTAACCCATCATAACTTTCCGTTAAGACATAAAGGCATGATACGTGCAGATGTCATCGATATCCCTGCTCTGCTTCTTAGCCATTAAAAGGATAAGAACCTCATCTTGACCACGTCCATGTCAGTCTGTTCATTAGAAGCCAATATCAGTTGCTAGATCCTACCCCTTTATCCGTCCCATCGGACACCTAAACCTAAAAACACATTTATGGCTTAATGTGAGTATCTTTATTTGCGCTTACAGAAGCTTTCCAATTATCCATTTATAAGACCCTGTGAATGCGTGAGAAAGCATACCCTGAGAGATTTTCGTTCTCCTATCACAAAGCTGATGCCAATTTATCCAGCGTATCAACACTTCAGAGCTACCATGCTGAGAGAAACAGGAGGCCGAAGTTCATCTCCCAAAGAAGTAATCCTAGATGAACAGTATGATCCTCAGATCAATATTTTCGGGGTTTTTAAGGGGAAGACAGAGCAAGTAAAGGTTTTGGACCTTGACTTGGTATACCAAGTGTTGTTCCTGTAGATGAGCATTGATGTGTTCTGGGACTTGGTTCTGGATGACATCAGAGGCATGCAATTCATCCCCAAGCATGCATTTATCAATTTTTTCAACTCCGCTATCATGCACCTCAGAGACTTACCGATCTTTGAGACCACCAGTGAGGTTGTGCACTGCACAAAATTTCTGATCACCCGAGTGAATGAAATAAGCCTATGGCTCGACTGGATGTATCCGATTCATGCAGACAAAATCCACCAGCTCACCGGCTTATCTCTCAAGGGTGAGGATTTCGTCAAAGGATTCTAATGCCTGAGCAAGCACAGGAAGAAGAAAGGAAAAATTAGCCTATATGAGAAGTTCCACACACAGAGAGGTGGCCAAACAACAAAGTTTGACCTAATTATTCCAAAAACAGTTCGGACGACCTGCTATGTAATTACGAGAAAGGTCATGCGTTCCTACTACAAGGGAAAATGTACCTTAGACGCTCTTTCAGTAACTGATTTTTGTGAAAACGAAGTTGTATTCAACTGGTGCAGCTACCTACTAGAGGAACTCCTGGTAGCTTGTGAGGAAGCTCAGGAGAAAGGCATAACCTTTACATATGGATACCTACTAGTAGCGTTTTCCTTGTGGAAATGAGAGCCACCCATGGGGAGATAGTTGGGATTAGCAGACAGAGGTTTCCTTGCCAAAATTTTTGAACCTTGGCACTCAAGGTCGGATCAGGAGAACCAGGAATTCAATAATGCCACTTTCTCAAAGTGGTACAATCTACTGATTAACACAACTCAGTGGTGGCACATACCACAAGAGTTGTTGAACTTAAACACCTAGAATATTGCCTTTGGCTTGAACCTCCATAACAATCTTGTTTTCCCAAGGCATACGAAGATGAAATATTTCCACTCGAGGTTTCTCCCCTTCTACATTGATGAGGATACATTTGACAAAAAAGTTTTGTTGTGGAATGGCGTTAAGAACAATCCACGCAAATCCGACATGCACTACCTCTTGCCTGCAGAGCTCCTGAAGAAAAGGAGGCAGGAAGAAGGAGTAGGGCTGAGTTTCGACCCCACAGAGAAGAAACAAAAGGTCCATATGCCGACAGACTCAGAAGATGAAGAGGATGTAGAACCTCTGGAATGCAAGAAGAGGACATTGCCTATGTTTCTGCAACTACCAGACCAAGCCGTGTTATTAGGTAAAGATGTCAATGACATCCTCACCATTGCTTTCATAAGGGAGCCATTAGTTAAGAAACCCATGACAGGACTCTCCCTTATGAATATTCTGAACCCCCAACCAATATCCTTAGCCATACCTTGTACTTGAACAAATGCTCGAGCTGCTCATAGAGTGATCGACATCCATGATGATTCCGAACCAGATACCACCGCATCCACAACCACAATCACTTAGCAACCTCCATCGCCCCTACAAGCACCATCGCCACTACAGGACACCACCATTCAATCCTAACCCCTTACACTCTAGCCCATGCAGCTGGATCTCCCCGACCCACCTGAGCATGTGCCATAAAGCATTACTCCGACCCATGAAGTATCGAGCCAGTTTTTCGCTCCATTCATACCCATTCAAGACACTTTTCCTTCGACGGAGAGTGAAATCATTCTGATACCGCAAGTCCCAATCTCTCATAGCCCTCTCTCAACAATCAATGTTGAGATTTCCATCCACATAAGCGAAACCCTAGAAATTTCATTATAGAAAGAGGAAGAAGCACAAACAGTTTGAAAGGAACCCAAAACTACATTGGGGCAGAGTGCAACATCTTTGCAAGAACAACTGGATCCAGTCTTCTAGAACCCACAACTGTGCATGGAACTATTGCAGCTTTTCTTGGCCAAGACATAATATTTTCCTTAATTCCCAACAGAACTAAAGGCTAGACTTGCACATAAGTTTCAAGATCCATCCCCAAGATAAGAAGAGGTGGAGACACCCTCCGCACAATCGATGGCTAGTGGAATTTCACTGCAAGTTAAAGTACCCCTAGATGTTGCTCCTTCATCGGGAGAGCTCGCACAATTACAAACAACACAACTGGTAGGAATAATTAGAGCATCAACTGAACAACTGGAGCAGAGGATCTAGCAGGTGAAAAGGGAAGCAAAATTATGGAGACAAGAAGGACTCCTTACGCAAACACAATGAATGCAGGAGGAATACTCAAAGATTTAGGTAGAACAAAAGGTGGAAAAATTCAGAAAAAATCTTAGGGGCCTCGACGATGGTCAGGAAGACAACGCCTCAGCTGCTAGAGTCTAATACAACAAGCGAGCCTGTGGAGAAGATCGAGTTATTTCATGTATCTTGGTCATAACTAGTTGAAAGAGCATAAAGTCTCGAGGCACAGCTATGAGCCAACAAAAAAGTAGCTAAATTGCAACCCAAGAAGCTCCGAGAGCAAATGGAGAAAATTTTCTTGGAAGGAAACAATGCAAGAGAAACCTTGCACAAATGAACTGTCAAATGCACAAAGATCTTCATAGAGGTTAGAGATTGGATGGGAATAATTTCATGGTGCAACCAAACACTGAAGGACATGCACGTAAAGATCCAATTGCTTAACGAAGAAACAACCAACAACCTAGATACACTGGAACAATAGGCGAAATTCGACAAAATCTAGCAAGCGGACAATAAGTTGAATTCATTGTATGAAGCCCAAACCATTGCTAAGAAAGCGCTACGAGAGTTTTGAACTGTAGTTTAGGTAGCATACCTATAGATGCATCAAGTTGATGCCATTGATGACTCAGAATGGAACTCCTTAGTTGCGTAAATCCAAAAGAGTGCATCACAGATGCTACTCAACAATTTGTTGTTGAAGCTTCACTGCTTGCCAGGAATTGGCAGGACACAGTGTATAACTTTCAAGAGGTCAAGAAGAGAGCCCTCACACACGTACCTGAGTTGGGCCCTTTGTTTGAAGAAGAGAAAGTAGAAACAACCGGAAGTGAAAGCAACTCAGAACCAGAAGGAAAGAAAGAACAACAAGCCTACCTAGAGATCACAGAAAAGCTGAATACTTGACTCGGGGCGAGTCAAGGATCGTAGTCAGAGCCTGTTGAGCCCTTCATTTTGTCGGATAAAAGTTGCACAAGCTACTGAGGAGCAGGACAAGCAGACGAAAGAAAGAAACATAAAGTGGTTAGAGGGACAATGCGACAAGCAGACGAAAGAAAGAAACATAAAGTGGTTAGAGGGACAATGCAACATTAGCTTCGAGGAAAGAAGTTGCAACAAGATCACGAAAAGAAAGAATTCTCGGGTTCTCAACCAACAAGATCGGATTATATATATGAGACTGATGTGATTGTAATAGGCTAATGAATGGCTAATGAAGGGTTAATGAATGGGATGTAGTGTTATTGTTTTCTAGTATGTTAGTATAGAGCTATTACTTTTATTGTTGTCAATACTGATGTTGTGACGAGAGTCACTGATGTAATAGGGCAATACTATAGCATAACCGAGTTTGGAGATATGGGTAAGAACCAGATGATCAATATATCAGAGTTTGGTATCATTAATATAAGTGGAGGGCCAAATTTTGAAGCTACACCTTATGTATTATGTCCTAATTCATGAATGGATTCTTGTTATGTATTATCTTTATGTTTGATATACTTAAATGCTTCTTTATGAATGAAAACATATTATCTTTATGTTTGATATACTTAAATGCTTCTTTATGAATGAAAACACAACTATGTTTCTTTATTTCCCAGTTAGGAATTTCTCAGAACTGTTATAGGTTTAGTCTATCTTGTGCAAGACTACAGTGAGTCTTGATAACTCAGAGGTCTGTCTAAGTATTCTCCTTACCCTTCCCTCTCTTTCCTATCACAGTCGCGCTTCGGGTGAGACTTCTTCCCTCCAAGGAAGTTGAAAATGGCAACGCTATAGACTACTTCGGTACCTTTTGTTGGTAACCTAAGAAGGATCCTGGTCTGAACACTTTTGCGCCAACATAAGGCCCATATTATCCCCTCTCTTTTTTCTATTCTTCTGGATTCATTGATCTATTCTAGAGTAACTTTTTCATCGTTGAGATTGCAAATCACGAAGTTTATATTGTGAGGATAATATTCGTCTTGTCGGGGGAATTCATCTTCCCTATGGGGTTCTTGACATGGGAGACACCAAGCTTCTATATCAACTGTCCCAACAGATTTCAAAGTGTCTGAAGCATTTGCCTCTTGTTGAGGTCTTGGTTTCCAACTGGTGGCATCTCTATGTTGTCTGGAAAACTGAAGTCTGGGAGAAAATTCATTTTTTTCCACTGTAGTCATATGGTTCATAAGATGATTTTGCACCTGAACAAACTGAGTATTCATTTGGTCTATCTTCTGAGTCAGGAGAGCAATTAGATTAGGAACATTGTTGTTGGAAACCTTCGTTCTTGATTCTATCTTGTTGTGGGGATACTGAAAAGGTTCTATTTTTGAATCAAGGAGATTCTCTTAAATGTTGATACTAAATTCTTTAACCTCTGCCAATGATGTGGGTTTTTTATCTTTAAGAATGTATCAAAACTGTCCTTGAAAGGCATTCATGTAAAGGAGATGATCTGATGATGTCATGGGATGGTAATCTGTTGGAATTTGATAGTACAACCTGTCGAATCTTGAAATGAATTCCTTTACTGTTTCATTCCCCCCTTTTTTTATTTGATTGAACTGAGTTCCAAGTGTCCCACCATCTTCTTTTCTCGACCATCTGTTTTTAAATAAGGAAAAAAAAACATCATAGGTTGTTATATGATTATCAAAGAGTCCTCTGAACCAATCAAGAGCTTCTTCAGTCAATTATGAAGCGAATAGTCTCATGGCCACATCTTCATGATCAATACCTGCATTGTCCATATCTCGACCCATGACATAAATGTGGTCTTCAACAGTTATCACATTGTTTCCTGGGAACTTTGGCAACCACTTGTTTACATCTGTCGGCATCCTGTTGGGGTACCTTGGATATTGGCCATGTTAAGGGGTTTGTAGAGGTCTCTTGCCCAAGGGGTTTGTAGAGGTCTCTTGCCCAAGGGCGAGCCATTGGAGCAAGGGGAAGGGATTTATGGAAAAGGGTTTTAGCAACGAGAGACTTGAGAGGAGGCATTCTTTGGTAAACCTTAGAAGGCTTGAACCTCTGAGGGGGAAAAGGTTTGGGTAAAAGAGGGTGCTGGGAAGGTGGAGTCGCCAGATAAATTTCAAAATGAACTCATCAAGAAAGGTGGAAAGGGACCATTCCTTGGGTGGAGTCACCAGGTAAGCTAAGGCAAAGGCTTTGGGATAACTTACCAAAGTGTGATTAGGGTACGAAGAAGATTCAAAATCTTCCCTAACAACGGTGCAAAAATGTTATAGCACAATTTGTAGGTTGGGAAAAAACCTGACCCAACCACTGAACAAGTGATACAACTTGGGAATCCTACACCCAATGTCACCTCGATGTAGGTCTTGCACTTCAAGGGTGACTAGATCACTCTAGGGGGGAAATCCTGATGACCTTAGGGGGATTGAGATGGAGGTAGAGGGAAGTGGAAGTGAAGCCCCTAGAGGTCAAGTCTAAGTGGAAAAGAAAATAGGGAGAGATG
>CBVK0103708070.1:0-17559 GCA_900067695.1 Picea abies
ACAACTCACAATAGATGAATATATCAACAAATTTCTTGAGATGATGAGGTATTTTCCTTACATAACTATGAAAAGGTAAATATGCAACGATTTATTAGAGGATTGCCTGAGTCCTTCTGGGGCATAATTGAGTTTGATGAAACCAATATTTAAGAAGGAACTATTCGAAAGGAAAGGTATTGCTATGAGAAATTCAAGGACAAGGAAGAACCTCATAAGGATTGGAAGATTAAAAGTAGGTTGGGATTCAAGAAGAAAGGGTTTAAATCCTCAAGATTTAAGAATCATGGGAAAAGATCTAAGATGAGCCTTCCTACTAAAAGTGTGTATGAACAAAATTTTCCATCTCAGAGTGGTAATAAACGCTTTGGATCATCCCCATGAAAGACTGATAATACAAAGAGAAAACCCTTGAAATGTTGGGGTTTTGTAGAACATCTACTAAGAGAGTACCCACATAAGCAACAAGACAATAGGAGGATCTACAACATACTGGAGGATACCATAGTCAATGATGTGGAAAGGAGCATGCCACAAATTTATGGAGACTTGGATAATAGAAAAGCTTACCACCAAGCTTCATTGGTGGAGATGGAAGGTATAATTTCAAACCATCTAGTTTCTATTTTAATTTACCCTAGTTATAATTTGAGTTATGTTTCCCCTAAAACCGTTGAGAAATTTAAATTGCAGTAAGTAAAAAATGCTAAATCATGGCTGGTACAACTGCCCACTGGAACAAAAAGAAACATGATGGAGGTCATACCAACATGCCAATTCATTATGAATGGATTGTCCACCCAAGCGACCCTAAGCATGCTTCCTTTAGGATATTATGACATGTTGATTGGTATGGACTAGTTGGCTTCCCATAAAGCCAATTTGTACTATTATAATAAAAATTTGGAGTGTGAAGATGAATAAGGGAGGAAAAGAACCCTACAAGGAATTCAAAATCCCATGTCAATGAGACAAATATCAACCCTTCAAGTGAAGAAGTATTGCAGAAAATGATGTCCTTTGTATTCAATACAAGTGTTGAAATTTGTTGAGGACAATAAACCAAGCCTAGAGGACCATCCTATACTAAGAGAGTATACAAGTGTTGAAATTTGTTGAGGACAATAAACCAAGCCTAGAGGACCATCCTATACTAAGAGAGTATAAATATGTACCTCCAAGAAGAGATATTGACTTTTCAATAGAACTTGTACTTGGAGTAGTGCCAATGTCTAGAGAATCCTATAGAATGAGTACACCAAATCTAGTTGAGCTCAAACTATAGCTAAAGGAGATGTTGTACAAAGGTTACATTCATCCTAGTGTGTCTCCTTGGGGAGCACCAACTTTGTTTGTGAAGAATAAGGATGGCACACTCAGGTTGTGCATAGACTATAGACAACTCAACAAGATGACCATTAAGAATAAGTATCCCTTGCCAAGGATTGATGACTTGTTTAACCAATTAATGGGTGCTACAATCTTCGCCAATATTGATTTGAGGTACCAATACCATCAAATCGATATTAAGGATGAATACATCCACAAAATGACCACAACTCAACAAGATGACCATTAAGAATAAGTATCCCTTGCCAAGGATTGATGACTTGTTTTACCAATCAAGGGGTGCTACAATTTTATCCAAGATTGACTTGAGGTATGGATACCATCAAGTCCAAATTAAGGATGAATACATACACAAAACCACCTTTAGGACAAGGTATGAGAACTATGAGTTTGTGGTGGTACTATTTGGGCTTACCAATGCACCCGACACCTTTATGTGCTTAATGAATAATGTACTCAACAAGTTCTTGGATAGATTTTTGTTGGTTTTCATTGATGATATCCTAATATATTCTAAGAGTAGGGAAGATCATGAAGAACATCTCAATTTAGTGCTTCAACTGCTAAGAGAACATCAACTCTATGCGAAGTTTAGTAAGTGTGACTTTTTCCAAAAACAAGTCCATTATTTATGCCATGTTATCTCTAAAGAAGAAGTGGAAATTGATCCTGACAAATAAAATCCATTATGGATTGACCTACCCAAAAGGATGTATATGTTATCATATCCTTTATGGGCCTATAAATATACTATAGAAGGTTCATAAAGGGATTTTCCAAGATTGGTTGTCCAATCACCTCCCTTCAGAAAAAGGGAGTTAAATCTATTAAGAAAAAAAAATGTGAAGAGAGATTCCAACAGTTGAAATAACTTCTAACCAATGCACCTGTGGTGAAGATTGCAGACCCAAAAAAGGACTTCCTTGTGTGTACATACTCCTACAAGGAAGGGCTCGGAGGAAGCATTACCTCCTAGGTAGAATATTTATAATTATGACAGATGTAATACCCCTGTTTCCCCCAGTTTGTAAATATAACTTTCCCCCAGTTTGTAAATATAACTCTAAATGTCCAAGAGACTATGGTGGACTAAATATGTGTGAATGTTTTATTTGATGAACCTTTGTATAAAAGGGTGAATGTATGAATTTTCTGTTATTAATAGAAATTGGATATGTGTTGCAACACTACTGAAAGGGGGATGTTTTCCAAGATAGACCATGGATGTTATGAGAGAGATGGTGAGGGAAACCAATAATGGTTGAGATGACCCTCACCAAACCAGTACCTACTAGGTGTAATTTCTCAACATTCCTCTAACCCATAAATGAATTACCGGTCAGGCTGGTAGTTGGAAGGACATCCTCAAGAGTTAATGAGGAGATGGGGAAGGGTACCCATCTGTAAGGCTTCCAGGCCTGAACACAAATTGGGATTCTCACCCGCACAACCTTGCCGAGGAAGAAAATAAAGGAGGTAATTCAGGGGACATAGACAATTTTGCAAGAAAGCAGAGTAGAGAGAACAATCTGGAGAAGAGAAGAGAAGTATGTTTTTTACTCTGGAGTTTAGTGAAAAACTGAGAAGCAAGATTGCTTTTGCTGTAAGAATCCATAGGTAGGGTTTCACTACAAGTTGATAAATTAAGATGAAAAGTGGTCATGGAAGTACTCGTGTAGAACACCTTTCTTGGAGTAGAGAAAACCAGTTGCCAATTTCCTGTGGGAGGAGGAGAGTGACCTCTATCCCTGACTGTTGTGGAGGAAGGAGAAATAATATCTCTTAGAGCATCATGGTTTAGCTCGGGGGTGGCCAACGATAATTCTTTTAGGAGTGGTTGTGCCTATGGTTGGGAGGAAAGAGGCACCGATTTCAACAATTGATTCACATCCTCCATTTCTGATAAGTATTATAATATTGTGTGTGTGTGTGTGTGTATTGGATGCAATGATGGAATGTCTGTGTTTATGGTTAAGTCTTTCAATATTTGAACAATTATTAGAAATGCTCATTTTCTTTTATAAACTACTATATCTATATGGTATTTGATTTATCTCAGTTTAGCTGCTAGAGATTCATGGGATGTGAATCCGCAAGAGAGTCGAGGTAGGAGTAACTAAAACGTCTAATTCCTTTCAATATTTTGAGTTTTCCTTAGCGGGAATGTCTAGTTCAACTATGTCGGAGAAGGGTGTTTCCTTTAGACTATCCACCCATCTGACCAATGGCTCATGCCAATGTTCTTAACCCATTTGCTGCTAAAAGGATTAGCACTTAGTCCACAAGAATTTCCAAAGGACCCATATGACCAGGGTTTGGTAAACATGCTAGTTCGAAAGGAGCTAGCCCTTTTTGGCTTCGACACTTCAGAACTTATGATTCCACAATCCTAAAAAATAGCCGAAGGTTGAAGTTGTGAATTGATGAGGACCAAAGATCTAGGAATCCATCAAATATCTCTCTTAGTTGTTATATCAGACCTAGGAAGGGTAACATTAAGTGCTTTAGAGAAGTTACACTTTGGGAGAATAGGAGTGGTCTAGCATTGAGACTCATGAATTCTAGAGTTGCAAAGTAATATGGACTGTTGATAATAGAAGTATGCATGTCCACAGATCAACTACTATCTAGAAGTTCAGGTATTTGATGGTATAGGGACACACGAGTTTCCTCGGAGCTCTGCAAGTTAGAGTAAATCCTGGTCATGAGAGCTAAGTACATGTGGAAAAAGATCCTATAGTCTAGAGACTTGGTAATTCGAAGGAACTTGGCTAAGAGTTTTCAAGGTGTGAAAACTCCTGAGGTTGCGAATGACAAAGTGAATCTCAGTCGTTGATAGGTAGAGGAAACGTGGCACTAGATATGAGAGTCCAAATACTTGGCTCTTCGGGGGATTTGCGATGTGAGGAGTTGAGAAGTCTGAAGCCCCGAAGTAATGAAGGTCGTGGATCCGAGGAATACATGGAATCTTACTAAACATGAGATTGAAGGGCTGAGAAACTATCATTCCAATATGACGTGGCCTCCTAACATCATTTAAGGTGATGTGCACCCACATTACATGTGCCATTTGTCATCCAGATATGGAATATTCATAGGCCCCTTATGCCTATTAGAACATGACATGTGTCACCCCCTATTGAGGACACATGTCACCCCTGGCCCTCACCGTGTGTCATCTTTTGGTTCGTGCACCATCTGGCCAACATGGTTGGTGATGTGTTTAGGACTCCATGAGTCTGGATAACTTCGGGAGTTTGAAATATTTGGGAAATGTTGAACACCGATCGCCGAAGGGAAAAGGCAATGTGGCAACACAAACTAAACGATCAATAATGGTTGAGATGACCCTCACCAAACCAATAATGTTTTTTCAACACTTAAGCACTTAGTGGACACCGGGAAAACTACAACATAAGGAATGGTGAAACACCATGAGTTGGGGGAGAGCTCCCACAGTAGTGAGGAATAATTTGATGAAAGGAGGGTGGTGGAAACCCCTCTAGATTTGTATGAAACCGTAATAAGCCTCATGACAGAATTATAGAGTTATAAGGCTGAAAATGAAAGGCTGATAAAGGAGCAGGAAAAATAGACTAAAATTAATGCAGTCCTACTGAAAAGTCTATAAGATATACAAAGACAACTAAAACATGGTCTAGCTGTCAGTCATGTAGGCAAGCACCATACTAAGAAAACTCCAAGTCCACTAGAGATACAAAGGCATGGTCCAGAAAGTGGCCACATTAGGAGGATCACCTCAAGGAAGTCCCAACATGGATTCAAGAGACACTCACCAGAATGTCTCTCTGAGGACACTGAAAACTCCAAGGAATATTCTATTGGAAAAACTAGTTCCCATTCTCAGATGAGAGGAAAGAAGAGGAAACATCCCAAGAGTCATGACCCTGAATAATTCAAGAAATCCAAATCTCCCACCTTCAATGGAGAGATTAAGAAGGGGGAAGAAGTAGAAGTTTGGCTATTCGGACTGAAGAAGTACTTCAGAGTTCATGACTACTTTGAGAACTTAAAGGCTCGGATAGCCATTTTCAACCTGAATGGAAAAGATTCCATTTGGTGGGAGGACCTTAGGAATGTGAAAGGAATCCATGATAAGGACTTGTCATGGAAACAATTTGAGAAATACTTCAAGAGGAATTATTTGTCAGAAAAGTACTTTGATGGGAAGACCAATGAGTTTTATGAAATCAAGCTGGGACAAATCACCATAGATGAGTATATCAACATTGTTTTCAAGATGATGAGGTATGTGCCCTACATAAAGGATGAAAAGGTAAATATGCAACGATTTATTAGTGGACTACCTCGGTCCTACTAGGACATAATTGAGTTTGATGATCCAAAGACCTTAGAAGATACTATTCAAAAATCAAGGTATTTCTATGAGCAATTCAAGAATACGAAAAAACCCCATGAAGACTGGAAGAAGAAAAAAAAATTAGGATTCAATAAGAAGGGGTTTAAATACCCGAGATTTAAGAACCATGGGAAGAGCTCTAGGATGCTCCTTCCTACCAAAAGTGTGTATCAGAAAAATTTTCCATCCCAAAGTGGAAATAAACCATTCAGAGCAGTTCCAAGTAGACTGATAACACGAAGAGAGAAACCTTGAAATGTTGGGGTTGTGGAGAGGAACATCCGTTGAGGGATTGTCCGCATAGGAAAAAAAACAATGGGAGGGTCTAAAATGTCCCTAAGGCTACCACAGTCAATGATGTCGCTAGGAGCAAGCCACAAATTTATGTATCCTTGGATAATAGACAATATAACCACCAAGCTTTAGTGGTGGAGATGGAAGGTACGATTTCCAACCATCCTGTTTCCATTTTAATTGACCTTGGTTCTAATTTCAGTTATGTTTCCCCTGAAACTATTGAGAAATGTAAATTGCAACAAGTTAAACATGTTAAATCATGGCTGGTAAAACTGTCCACTGGAACCAAAATAAAAGAAACAGAGGTCATACCAACATGCCAATTCGTTATAAGTGGGTTTTCCACCCAAGTGAACCTAGACATACTTCCTTTAGGATCATATGACCTATTGATTGGCATGGACTAGTTGGCTTCCCACAAAATCAAGTTGGATTGTTACAATAAAACTTTGGAGTGTAAAAATTAAGAAGGAAGAAGGGTAACCCTACAAAGGATTCAAAATCCTGTCTCAATGAGACAAATATGATCCCTCCAAGTGAAGAAGTATTATAGAAAGGGATGTCCCTTGTATGCAATACAAGTACAAAAATTTGTTGAGAATGATAAACCCATCCTAAAGGACCATCCCATATTAAGAGAATATCAAGATGTATTCCCATAAGAGGTTCCAGGTCTACCTCCAAGAAGGGATATTGACTTTTCAATAGAAATTGCACCAGGAGCTGTTCCAATGTCTAGAACACTCAATAGAATGAGTACACTAGAACTAGTTGATCTCAAAATACAATTGAAGGAGATGTGGGACAAATGATACATTCGGCCTAGTGTGTCCCCATGGGGATAAACAACCTTGTTTGTGGAAAATAAGGATGACACACTTAGATTATGCATAGATTATAGACAACTCAATAGGATGTCCATCAAGAATAAGTATCCCTTGCCAAGGATCGATGACTTTTTTTGATCAATTAAGGGGTTCTACAATATTCTCTAAGATTGACTTGAGGTATGGATACCATCAGGTCCAAATTAAATATGAATACATCCACAAGACATCCTTTAGGACAAAATATGGTCACTATGAATTTGTGGTGGTGCCATTTTGGCTTACCAATGCACCAACCACTTTAATGTGCTTAATGAATAACGTATTCATAAATTTCTTGGATAGGTTTTTGTTGGTTTTCATTGATGATATCCTAATCTATTCCAAGAATAGGGAAGAACATGAATAACATCTCAAGCTAGTGCTCTAAGTACTAAGAGAACAATAGCTCTATGATAAGCTTAGTAAGTGTGATTTTTTCTAGAAACAAGACCATTACTTAGGCCATATTATTTCAGAGGAAGGATTGGTAGTTGATCTTGACAAGATTAAAGCCATCATGGATTGGCCTCCCCCAAAGGATGTATCTGATATCAAATCCTTTATGGGCCTATCATGATACTATAGAAGGTTCATAAAGGGATTCTCCAAGATTGGTTTCCCAATCACCTACCTTCAAAAAATGGGGTTAAATTCATTTGGACATTAGAATGTGAAGAAATATTTCAGGAGATGAAGTACCTTCTAACCAATGTGCCTGTGCTGAATATTGTAGACCCAAACAAGGACTTGTTTGTGTGTACAAATGCTTGGAAGGAAGGGCTCAGAGGAGTCCTTATGCAAGAAGAACATGTGATTTGTTATGAATCCAAAAAATTGAATGAGCATGAAGTCAATTATGTGACCCACGATATGAAATTGGCTTCCATAGTGCATGCCTTAAAAATGTGGAGGCATTACCTCTTAGGTAGAATATTTGTACTTATGACAAAACATAGTGGTTTAAATTATTTGTTTGACCAACCAAAACTCAATGTGAGACAAGCTAGGTGGATGGATTTCCTTAGTGAGTTTTATTTTGAGATCAAACATATCAAAGGAAAGGAGAATAGGGTGGTTGATTCCCTTAGTAGAAGTATGGAAGTGGTTCACTTGGAATTTGTAAGCACAAGTGAATAAGACATCAAATAGAGAGTCAAAAGTGCACAAGAAACAAATGCATTTTTCAAGACCGTGACATCATATCTAAAGAAAGAGCCCACATGGATGAAGTACGAAGGCTATCATATGCTCAATGATGTCCTGCTAACTTACAAGGGAAATTTTTATATTCCAAATTGTGACGACTTGAAGAGGTTTGTAATGGATGAACTA
Source organism: Picea abies (assembly GCA_900067695.1). NCBI lineage: Eukaryota > Viridiplantae > Streptophyta > Pinopsida > Pinales > Pinaceae > Picea > Picea abies. The sequence goes on from CBVK0103708070.1 coordinate 8,230, forward strand.
CACAAAATACCATATAATGGTCATATTGATTATTAGAAAATAATCATGGCCACTAGGAAACTATTTTATTGGCTCGGACTGAAAAATGACATAGTTGATTACTTAGTTAAGTTTCTAGAATGTGAGAAAGTCAAGGAAGAGCACTAGCACCCAACAGGGATGTTTTAGCCCCTTGCAATTCCGAATGGAAATGGGAAACCATCTCCATGGATTTCATCACAGGATTACCAAGATCAACCAAACAAAACGATGCCATCTTGGTAGTTTTGGACAAAATGAGAAAGGATGCTCACTTCATACCCATCAAGTCAACTTGCAAGGAAATATATATTTCCAACGTTTTCATGAAAGAGATATTCAGACTGCATGACATGCCTAAGGAAATTATATCCGACAGAGATACAAAATTTACTTCAAACTTTTGTAAATATCTGTTTGTTGGTTTTGAAACAAAATTGGTCTTTAGCACAACCTATCACCCTCAAACTAATGGGCATAAAGATAGGGTAAACCAAGTATTATAATACATGCTAAGGATGCATGTAATGCATCAACCCAAGAAGTGGGAGGACTACCTACCACTGGTAGTGTTTTGCTACGACAATGGCTATAAAGAATCATTAAAAATGAGCCCTTTTGAAGCCCTCTATGGAAGACAATGCAATATTCCAATCAACTGGAACAACCCAGTAGACAGGGTTACAATCGGGCCATATATGCTAAAGGAAATGGAACAACAAGTAATTCAAATCAGACAAAATCTGAAGATAGCCCAGGATAGACAAGAGAGCTATGCAGACATGAAAATAACTCCTAGAGAGTTCAAAGCAGGGGATCATGTGTATCTCCGTTTTAGACCCAAGAAAAGTTGTTCGAGGATGGGAGCTTGTGCCAATTTGGAACTTCGGTATTGTGGGACCTTTGAAGTTTTGGATAGAGTGGGACCAATAGACTATTGACTAGCACTTCCTCCCACAATGAAGGCACAAAATGTTTTCCATGTTTCCTTTTTAAAGAAGTATGTACACGATTCTAATCATATTATTGTCTGTTTTGTGATTTAGGTGGAACATGAGGAATAATTCCTTCCAAAACCTAAAGGAATAATAGACATGAAGGAAACCCCACTCAGTGGAAATAGTTTGGTGAAAGTCAAGGTGCAGTGGAAATAGTTTGGCCCAAATGAGTCTACATGGGAAATGGAGGATTCCATGAAACAAACATATCCATTTTTTTTACTTCTATACATGCATAGCACACCGATAGATAAAACATCGAGGATGATGTTCCTTTAAGGGGGATGAGATTGTAATACCTCGGTTTTCCCCAATTTGTAAATATAACTATAACTGGCCAAGAGACTATGGCAGAATAAATATGTGTGATTGTTTGATTTGATGAACCTTTGTATAAAAGGGTCAATGTATGGATTTTCTTTTATTATTAAAAATTGGATATCTGTTGCACCACTGATGAAAGGGGGTATTTTTCCAAGATATACCATGGATTCTATGAGAGATATGGTGAGGGAAACCAATAATGTTTGATATGACCCTCACCAAACCAACACCTACTGGGTGTAATTTATCAATAGTCCTATGACCCAGGGGGGCAAAGATATATCTACAAGAAAGAAGAGTAGAGAGAAAAATCTGGAGAAGAGAAGAGAAGCACGTTTTCGACTCTGGAGTTGAGAGAAAAACTGATAAGCAAGATTGTTTTGGCTATAAGAAGCCTTGGGAAGGGTTTCTCTACAATTTGATAAATGAGGCTGATAAGTGACTGCGGAAATAGTTGTGTAGAACTCCTTTATTGGAGTAGAGAAAACTGGTTTCCAATTTCCTATGGGAGGAGGAGAGTAACCTCTATCCCTGACTTTTGTGGAGAAAGTAGAAAGAATCTCTCTCAGACCATCATGGTTTAGCTCGGGGGTGGCCAATGGTAAATCCATCAGGAGTGGTTGTGGCTATGGTTGGGAGGAAACATTCACTCGATTCAGCAGTAAATTCACATTCTCCATTTCTGATAAGTATTATCATACTCTGTGTATATATGTATTGGATGTGATGATGGAATGTCTGTGTTTATGGTTAAGTATTTGAGTATTTGAACAATTATTATAAATGCTCATTTAATTCTATAAACTACTATATCTATATGGTCTTTGATTTATCTTATTTTAGCTTCTATAGATTCATGGGATGTGAATCTATAGGAGATTTAGGGTAGGAGTAACTAAAACATCTAAGTCATACTGATATTTTGAGTTTTCCTTAGCAGGAATGTCAAGTTCAACTCTGTGGGAAAAATATGCTTCCTTTTTAATATCCACCCATCAGACCGAGGGCTCATGCCCATGTCCTTAACCCATTTGTTTTTAAAATGATTAGCGCTTAGCCCACTAGAATTCCCAAAGGACCCATATGAATAGGGTCAAGAAACCCTGCGCTAGTCCAAAAGGATCTAGCCCTTTTTGTCTTCGGGACTTCATAACTTATGATTCCACAATCCTAGAAAATAACCGAAGGCTGGAGTCATGAATTGATGAGGTCTGTAGATTTGGGAATCTAGCAAAGATCTCTCTTATCCGTTGGATTAGACCTAGGAAGGGTAACGTTAAGTGTTGCAACGAAGTTCCACTTCGGGAGAATAGGAGTGGTCTAGCGCCAAAACTCCTGAATAGCGGAGTCCCAAAGTAATCTAGACCATTGATAATAGAAGGAAACATGTCCATAGATCAACGACTATCCAGAAGTTTGGGTATTCGGTGGTATAGGGATGCGTGAGTTTCCTCGAAGCTCTGCAAGCCGGAGTAAATCCTACCGTGAATGCTAGGTGCAGGTGGTAAGAGATCCTATAGTTCAGAGACTTGGTACTCCAGAGGAACTTGGCCAAGATTTTTTAAGGTTTTAAAACTCCCGAAGTCATGAATGGCAAAGTGAATATCAATCATTGATAGGTAGAGGACACATGGTGCTAGATCCGAGAGTTTGGAGACTTGGCTCTTTAGGGGATTTGTGATGTGAGGATTTGTGAAGTACGAAACCCCAAAGTAATGGAGGTCATGGATCTGAGGACTACATGGAATCTTACTGACCATGAGATCGAAGGGCTAGAAAATTATCAATCCAATATGACGTGGCATCCTAACATCATTTAATGTGATGTGGACCCACATTACAAGTGACATGTGTCACCCAGATATGGATGATTCACATAGCCCTTATTCCTATTAAAACATGACACATGTCACCCCCTATTGAGGACATGTATCACCCATGTCCCTCATCGCGTTTTAGCTTTGGGTTCGTGCCTACCCGGCCAATGTGGTTGGTGATTTGTTCGGGACTCCAGGAGTTTGTATAACTTCGGGAGCTTGAAATATTTGGGGCTTGGTACAATATAGGAACGTTCAACGTAAAATGTCAAATGTCTATCGCTGAAGGGCCAAGGCTATGTGGCGAGATTTTGGGACCCAAGGAGTCTAGATAATTTCACGAGTTCGGAATATTTGGGCACAGTATGGTAAAGGAACATTGAACGATGATCATTGATCATCGAAATTTGAATGTTCAATGACGATCTCTGATTTCCGAATGACCAAAACAATTAACGTCAATTTTCGATTACCGAATGCCGAAAAAGGGACATTCAACCTAAAACGTCGAGCGCCGATCTCTGAATGGATAAGACCATGTGGCAATATTTTGGGACTTTAGGGAGTCAGAAAAAGGAGCGTTCAATGATGAATGTCGAAGACCCCAACTACTAATTTCCCAGGTAACTTCAGGAGGCAATAACTTGCATACCATCTCTGAAATTGTAGTGTGGTGATGACTGTTAGAAAGATCATGGAGAGAAGTAGCTAATGGAGATCCCAAAATTAGGATTTGAGATAGTAAGGAAAACCAAAAACTTGATGCCCCATCCCTAGAAAGGGTATTGAGGGGTTGGGTGTGTTACAATAGACCATAGTGGGTTGATATATTTGTTTGATCAACCAAAACTCAATGCTAAGACCATAGTGGGTTGATATATTTGTTTGATCAACCAAAACTCAATGCTAGACAAGCTAGGTGGATGGCTCTCCTTAGTGAGTTTGATTTTGAAATGAAACATATTAAAGGAAAATAAAATAGGGTGGTTGATACCCTTAGTAGAATTATGAAAGTGATTCACTTGGAAGATGTAAGCACCTTTGAACCAGACATCAAGGAGAGAGTCAAAAGTGCACAAGAACCAGATGCATTTTTTAAAACTATGAAATCATAACTAGAGAAAGAGCCCATTGGGATGAAATATGAGGGCTATCAATTGTTGAATGATGGCCTGTTAACTTACAAAGGTAGGTTGTATATTCCAAATTATGACGAATTGAATAGGTTCATAATGGATGAACTACATAAAATACCATATATTGGTCATCCTGGTTATCAGAAAATGATCACAGCTACTAAGAAACTATTTGATTGGCCCACACTAAAAAAGATAAAAAAGAACATAGTTGATTACTTATCTAAATGTCTAGAATGTCAACAGGTTAAGGCAGATCACTGACATATAGCATGGTTTTTACAGTCCCTACTAATTTCCCAATGGAAATGGGAAACCATCTCCATGGATTTCATCACAGGATTGACCAAATCATCTAAGAAGAATGACACCATCATGGTAGTTGTGGACAAAATGAACAAGGTTTCTCACTTTATCCCCATCAAGTCGACTTGCGAGGAAATATATATTTCCAATATATTCATGAAAAAAATATTTAGATTGCATGACATGCCTAAGGAACTAATATCATACAGATACAAAATTTACTTCAAATTTTTGGAAATGTCTGTTTGATGGTTTTGAAACTAAATTTCTATTTAGTATAGATTATCACCCTCAAATTGATGGATAGATAGAGAGGGTAAACCAAGTTTTAGAGAACATGTTAAGGATTCATGTGATGCATCATCCCAAGAAGTGGGAAGACTAACTACCACTGGTAGTATTTGATTATAACAATGGTTGTCAAGAGTCATTGAAGATGAGTCCTTTTAAGGCTCTATATGGTAAACAATGCAATATTCTAATCAGCTGGAATAAACTAGTAGATATAATTACACTTGGATCATATATGATAAAATAAATTGAACAACAAGTAGTTAAAATAAAAATGAATCTGAAAATAGCTCAGAATATATAGAAAATATATGTAGACACAAAAAGGACTCCTAGAGAGTTCAAAGCAAAGGATCATGTGTATCTCTGAGTTAGGCCCAGAAAAAGTTCCTTGAGAATGAGAACTTGTGCCAAGATAGCACCTCGGTTTTCTGGACCCTTTGAAAATTTTGACAGAGTATGACCTGCAACATATAGACTAGAACTTCCTCTCACAGTGAAGGCACATAATGTTTTCCATGATTTGTTACTGAAGAAATATGTACATGATTCTAATCATATAATTGATTGGTCTGTGATTCAGGTGGAACCAGAGGGAGAATTCATGTCAGAGCCATAATGCATAATAGAAAGGAAAGAAATCCCACTCAAGAACATAACCATTTCATAGGTCAAGGTGCAGTGGAAACACTTTGGTCCATATGAAGCTACATGGGAAATGGAGGATGCCATGAAACATGCATACCCATTTTTGTTCATTGATTCACATAAAGAACACAACGATAGATAGAATAATGAGGGCGATTCTATTTTAAGGGGGAGGGGATTGTGATAGCCCTATTTTCCCCAGCTTGTAAATATAACTATAGCCCGATAAAAGACTATGGGTAGACTAATTATGTGTGGATGTTGGAATTGATGAACCTTTTGTTATAGAAGGTAATGTATATATTTTTGTTACTAAATAAAATGGAAGATGATGCATAACTATTGAAATGGTTTCCAAGGTAGATCATGATGCATGAGAGACATGGTGATGGGAACACATAATGGTTGAGATGACCCCTACTAGACTAGTACTCTGCTAGATTTAATTTTTTTAGACCCAAAATAGTCCTCTGACCCAAAGAATTTAATTACCAATCAATATGGTAGTTGGGAAGTCTTCCTCAACAGTCAATGAGGAAATGAGCAGAGTACCCATCTCGAAACTTCCTGACCTGACCCACGAAATTGGGATGATGAACCTTTTGTTATAGAAGGTAATGTATATATTTTTGTTACTAAATAAAATGGAAGATGATGCATAACTATTGAAATGGTTTCCAAGGTAGATCATGATGCATGAGAGACATGGTGATGGGAACACATAATGGTTGAGATGACCCCTACTAGACTAGTACTCTGCTAGATTTAATTTTTTTAGACCCAAAATAGTCCTCTGACCCAAAGAATTTAATTACCAATCAATATGGTAGTTGGGAAGTCTTCCTCAACAGTCAATGAGGAAATGAGCAGAGTACCCATCTCGAAACTTCCTGACCTGACCCACGAAATTGGGAATTGGACACACAAATATTTCCGAGGAAGGAAAGAAAAGGTAGGAAAATCATGAGTAGAAGAGAGGATGTAAGGAGGAATGGGTCTGGTGACCATTTTGAAAGAAGGGGAGCATGTGTAGCTTGCCGGTTCTGAAGAGAATTGAAAAATGAATTTGTTTCTAGGTATAAGAATTATTGGGAAGAATTTTCTAAACAAGCTGATAAACAAGGTTGCAGAGAAGATGAGTGACTAAGGAAGCACTCATTGCAGACCCCCTTTCTTAGTGGAGAGAAAAATTATCTTCCAAGTTTATGTGGGAAGAGGAGAATGATATCTATCCCTAGTTGTTGCTGAATAAAAGGAAGAGTCTCTCTCAGAGCATCATGATTTAGCTAGGGGGTGGCCAGTGGTAAATCCATACAGGAGTTGTTGTGCCTACAATTGGGTGCAAAAGGGAACCCCTTTCAATAGTTTCAACACTATTTGGTTTCTAGATAAGTATATTTTGTTAAATCTTTGTAGTGTTTAGATCAAAGAAAATTATATACCATGTTTTAGAACTATGTAAGTTTAATTTCTAACAAAAGTGACTTGAGAAATTTAAGTAAAATGAAGAGAATGTCTTAGCTGAAGCTCATTTGATTTAATTCCCTATCTCTTGACTATCTATGTGTTTAAATCAGATTTTTGGGAGTGAATGTTGTGGTTGACTGCATTGCACAGTTTAATGCATGCTTTGGCAATGATGATTGAATGGTTAAAAATATCTATAAAGCATCTGAAGGAAGAGATAATGATTTTATGTATAATGGTGTTCTATTTTAGCTTGTACTCAAGACTTATTACATAAAACTAAGAGTATATCAGATGTGGGTTTGGACTATAGGGAAACAACCCAAACATTTAAGAATGCAAAAAAAATCATTATAAATAGGTAGCAAGGAAAATAATTTTGGAATTATACATGATACTTCTTACTTGAATTCAAAGTACAAAAGCCTTTAGATTTCATTTGGGCATTAATAACAACTATGCTAAACTTGTGTTAAATCTCTTATAAGTTTGAGAAGAATCCCCTTAAATTTTGGTGGGTAGAAAATCCTCGTAGAAATACCAAATTTCACTGTGAAGTAAAACTTTGTCTTAGGACCAATTTCATTAAATTTGGTAAGAATAGTAAAACACGATAATAAGGAAACAAATTTACTCATTTACCCATGAAGAGGAAGAGATATAATTACATTTTTAATTTTCAGAATAGAGAGATTTCCTTGGATTAGGATTTTATTTTATTTACAAAAGCATAAGGAGATCCTCTATATGTGGAGTATTGGTAATCCCAAAGATAGAGTAAAGAATCCATCATCGAGCGGGGTTGAATCTTATTATAAAAGACATGAGAAAAAAATCCTCAATTTGATGTTGTTTTTAATGATGGATTGTTGTTGCAATAGTGTAGATAAGATATTGTTATGGATTATACATTCCCTATTATGAGAACTCTAAAATGTTTTTCATGATCGTATTTAGAGTGAATGAAGATGTGACTGGAAAAGGAGTGTTTAATACAATTAATTAAAATTAAATTGAGGTTAATGGTGTTTATGTTTGGTTGGATTTGTTGTAAATGGTGGAGAATTATTTAAAGGAGGACTTCTAACAGAGAAGGATTAAGGTGTTATCTTGTGGGACATTGAGGTTAGTGTTTGTCTCGTACTAATGTAGGAATTATTTAAATGAATTAATTAAAGTATCATTTTTGTCCCATGTATCTTAAGGATGACTTCAACCCTTTTGACTACACCTACAAAGATGTCTCTAATGGGCCATTATGTTTTGACTACACCTACAAAGATGTCTCTAATGGGACATTATGTGGCTATGGCAGCTTGGAACAAGGTTTTCCTCTTAGAAGATGATTTAGGATCATGGGAAGTGAAAAAGATGGAGTGTCTCTACTCCACATTAGTGAAAACTTACCTTTCTTCAAGATCTTCTATTTCAATTTCATAAACAAGATCTGCAATATCTTTAGGATGTCTCTCAATGTAGTACTGGGATTTAACTCCAAATAAACTCAATATATATTGTTTTAAGAGATGAAGAATAAGTGTTACAATGTTCTATTACATAAATATAGTCCAAGATCTTGCTCTCTTAGCTCTATGTGGACCTCTTGTCTTACTACATTATTTAAGCAACTTGAGAGAGACCATAAATTACGTGTACTTTCAAAAGAGGTTCTATTAGTTCTATGAGGAACCTTTCATCTTACTATATTATTTTGGAAACTAGGGAGACCATAAATTATGTGGATTTTCAAAAATAAATTGACCTCAAATATTGTCTACAATCTAGAGTACTCAATATTTTCTACATTCTACAACTGTACTTACTTATTACACCATTCTTTTCAACTTCAAATATTAGGATAGATCACTCTCCCTGTATTTTTTATAGGTGTTGGAGTGAGCTCACTCTATATTTCTATATCTCCTCCCTTATCTTTCTTCACAACTTTTTAGATCCAATTCTCAATGTACATACTTATCTCAAAACATTGCATCTTGTCTCAATTATTTTTTGAAAAAATTATCATTAGGCTAATAGATTTTTGAAGCCATGAACCTTAACTTAGGGATCTTCATAATCATAATCTATCTAGTCAACACAAATTTGCTTCCTCAATTGAGGAAAATGGGAACCTTTTACAACATGTTTTTTTTACAATTACTAATGCTAAGCCTAGAAAAAGGCAAGTAGTAAAAAACAACCTCCTAGTCCAAAACAAATGGGTGAAATCATGAAGATGGGTTACACTTTTGCTTGTTTTATGAGAAAAAAAACCGTATTTTCACAAGTTATTCAACTTCCGGCATACAAAAGTATTTTTTTTAT
>CBVK0103708114.1:0-14773 GCA_900067695.1 Picea abies
TTATTGAAGGTGTTTGTCCTCTGTTGGAATACCTGTGTTGTCGAACATTTCCTAATTGTTATTGGGAAATATGGCAAACATGCCGTGTGTAAAGGAATTGTACAAGGCATACTAGGGGTATTTTCCTATTGTTCCCACATAACAAAGAAGATGGTCAAATCCCCCCATGTCCCAAGTACCATAGAAGGTTTCCTAGAAACAAGATAGATTCACAAAATCAAATCTATTTGAATTCATTCAATTTATTTGAAATTCAGGGTGCATAATCGGTTGACCCTCTACAAAGGATTGTTTAGCCAACATCTACTTGCCAACACTAAATTTATAGATACACTTTATGAATCCTTTCAAGAAAAGAATGTCGAGGGTTTACGAGTAAAGTCAAGAAGATCATTCAAGTCTAACATAAATGTTACTTGAATTGATGGTAGTGGAAACAAAGATTTTGTTAAATTCCCACCTTCAAAGAGGTCAAGAGAAACGTAAGAGGCAATAGATGAAAGATTTAGGGTTTTTTAGAGTCTATGTGAGGAGAGTAAATGAGAGTGTGGAGTTTAGTCTAGCTCCAAGCTATTTGAACTTGTTAGAATCACATGGTATCCTTGATTTGACAGATGAGACTCAAAAGGGTTTGTGTTGTCATTGAATAAAGGAATGTAAGGTATTTATTTGAAAGTTTCAATGTTGGGGTCATGTTTCATTGGAAGGGATTTGGACTTTGAAGCATTATATGGAGGGGTGAAGGTTTCAGAGTGGAAATAGAGTGATGTTGGATAAATAAATATGAAGAGGGTTTTGGCTCTTGATGTAATACCCTAAATAACCCCAAAATACCCTGAATAACCCCACAAAAGAATATAAATTTTTGCATTTGCCCAAGAAAAAATGTTGTTATAAATAAATTAACCTTACCTGCAATTTTGCAGCAGTTGTTGAAAGACAAATTTTCTCCAAATTATTTGTAGAAGTCTTCTCCAACACTAAATTCCATGTTCGCCTTTTCAAAAGTCTGTATGTTCTCTTCATGAAAACTACAAGATATACTCAATTATAAAACCATTCCCTCAAATTGATGGAATGAACCATTGCTTAATTAAAATCTCAATAAATTTCCCCAAAACCCCTCTCCAAAATAAATAATAGAAAAAACAAATTACCATTGACATTAACCATAAACCATTAACCATGGTACCCATTAAAATCCCAATAAATTCCCCCCAAACCCCTCTCCTCAACAAAATCATAGAGAAAACAAAGGTTCTTCTCCTTAATTGCCTTTCAAAACCCCACAAAGCGTCCCTTTCCTCCAAAGCTAGAGATTTGGCGCCCAAAACATCTCCTTCTAGGTTTCACGGCTTCATGGTCATTATGGTCAAGTCGACTTCAAGATTTTGTGAATACAAACAAGTAAATAATATTTTCCATTTTTAATTTCACGTGTTTGCATTTTTTTTGTTTTGGGTTTGTATATTATATGTAATATATATTATATATAATGTTTTTTTTATGATTTAATTTTTTTATTTAGTTTTTATATATTATTTAATTTTTATATTTTTTTGTTTTTAGCATGTATATGGTATTATTATTATAATTATATAGTATATATGATGTATTATACATTATATATATAGTATCATAACTTAACTATAGTTATATAATTAATTACATATATATTTAATTTGAATACAAACATAATTAGGAATATTAATGTGCAATAGAATTTATGCAATTACAAATGGAAATGGGAGTGGATGATATTAAATCATTCTTCTAGCACCTTGTACTCATCACACAATTGAGTATTTGTTGTCGTGGTGAGTGTTTTACCTCTACTTAGATGGAGGATTATGGTGTAAGTGGCTTTATTATGTTTAAGGATGTTAAGTATGTGATGGGATTTTGTTGTGAGGCAAGTTGGGTTGAACCATTGTTTGGATTTGGGGCACTTTTACATTTCTTAGTAGGGTGGTCACAATGGAAGAGGTGATATGTGGCAACATTGGTAATTAGGTTGTTTTGATATTTGGAATTGGACTTTTGTAGGGCCTTTAATTTGAACTAAAATTAATATTGTTGGGTATGAAGGAAAAAAGTCAATGGAAATATCCCAATTCCAATATGTACCAAAAACTTGGGGTTTCCATTAAGATATAAACTCACAAGGAAAGAATTAGCTAGGCATAGATGCTCAAAATAAACTTCAGACGAAGAACAATCAAAACGAAAAAAAAGGTAGATGTCCATTAACACAAACATAAGGAACATTTCTAAGATGACTTTGGATCATCCTAAATTTGCAATCTGCACCATCCTTAATCCATGTACCAAAAAATTGGGGGTGGCAAGGCAAGAAGGTAGATGCCCATGAAAAAATTTGAACGAAGAACGAGCAAAATGGAAAGAGGAAGACTATAAAAATGAATTCAACAAAAAATCTAGCTAATTAACACGATAAAACAGACTAAAATGACTATAGTGAATATAAATCAATTGCATATAATTAAACTATCCTACTAATTTATCTTCACATAGTCATTGATTAGTCGTATATATTTATCCTGAATCTATTTTAGTAATTTATGTTAGTAATTTTGAGCTATGTCACTGAAAATACATCAAATTTGCCAATATTTAGCTTATAAAAAATGTCGTGACTAAACGTTTTGGTCATGCAGTCACAAATTAGCCATTTTGTACTAGCGTTTTGTAAATTTTCTAGCAAGAAGTACTATCACTTTCATAGTGACAACTACAGATTGTATTACTACTATTAAGAATAAGATTCAACTTAAGGAGATTATTCCCTTAAATCAGTGGTGGTTGTTATTTTGTAACAAATAGTTAGATGATAATTGTCTCTTGTGTAATTATAACATTACCCAGGAGTCCACTGTCCACTTTACATTTGGTGCTTTGCTTGCATGGAAGGGTCAAGAAAAAAGGAGCAAAGTCCTCCAATAGTCCACAAAAAAATCTCATAGCATATGGGTTTATCAAGGAAAAGCCTCCCTCTTTTCACTGCTTTTTCAAATATTAGTACACCTTCACTCCACCTAAAGTCTCCTCTTAGGTGCCCAATAAGGTACTTTTTTTGTGTGTGGAAAAGGTTACCTCATCCCCAACCCTTTGAAGTTGAATGATCCAGGGATGATTTTAAGGATGGAAATTTATTTTAAAATGTAAAAACCTTCGCGAATGTTACTAATCCTTAATATGCTAACTATAAAATGTTGGCGTTATTTTTGTAAAATATTCAAATTTCTAAGGATTTTATATAGTTTGTATACAATTTTGGCTATTTTTAAGGTAAAATAATTTTATCCTCTAGAATTTGGGCGAATCATTTTTAGAATAGTGAATCTTTTTTTGGGAAAAAAAACCATGGAAAATTAGCCCATGAGCGGAATTTAGCCCCTAAAATCATCCATGGTTGAATCTAGTATGCATAAAAAATATGTGTTTCATCTCTCTCGTGGCATGATTTGTAGGTTCAACGACCTATGCTCATCGCTTAAGCAATTGCATGCATTGATACAAGCAACTTGATGGCATGTTCTATAAAAAATATTGTTATTCATCCACCTACACGTGGCCTTTTTAATATGGAGTTAACTTCCTTGAAGGATAAAGCATAAGATTCTTGAAAAAAGGGGTATAGTTTCTAAATGGCATTGGATTGTTTATGACAATGTGGTAGCATAACTTCAAATCAGATAGAGAATCTCTAATGACATCCCTATTATGGGTCAAAGTTTCTAATATCCCTTTGTAATATCAAGATCCTGCAACTTTTACTATAAAAAATTTGGTGGGTACATTCATCTCCTTGGCTTCAAAAACCATAGATTATGGTTTTGCTACCTACACTAGGATATTTATTTATGTGGAATTAAGAAAATGTCTTCCTAGCCATATTTTGCTAGAATGTGAGAACTAAAGTTGCTCCCAATCCTTTGACTATGAACATGTTGTCTTTTGTTGTAGAATTTTCTTTGACCATGGTCATGTGACTCATGGATTCCCACCCAAAGGCAAAGTTGTCTCCAACTTCAAGAGCAAAATCTGGGAAGCCCTCGTGGTGGAAAGACCCGGATTTGGATGGCCATTAGCTAAATCCAATTAAGGCTTCTTAGGATTCAATATCCACTCCTTTAGCAAGTGTAACTACTTTAATGCCTAATAATAGGGGATACACCATTGTAGTCACTACTAGATCCCAAGAGGCAACTCCTTGTAGAAATATAACTTATGATTATAGATGTGCTAATAATCAACAATTATAATGCTAGTTGGATCACAATGAGAACAAGTTCAAGAAATTAACACAAAAGTGGAGAAACATGATTCTTTATCCAAAAGAATGGAAATGTGTGATCATAATTGCAACTAATAACTTATACTTAGTTTTAAAAGTTAAAAAATGAATATCAAACTATTTAGTTTTAAAAGTTAAAAAATGAATACCAAACCCAATTTTGAGTATATAAAAATCAAAGCCCAAAAAAATTAATGGTATATAAACATTTATCCCATTATCTCACATATTGAATGAATTATAAATTTCACTTTTCATTTAATAGAATTCCAATTACATTTCCCTCTATTTTGATTGAATTTGACCATAACTTCATAAAATAATTTCAATAATTTAAATGAAGATTATAACACGCCAAATCAATGTCTCATATACATAGATATAGATAAATAAGATCTAAAATAATTAGTCAATTATTATTTTGGACAAGATCCATGTTCAAATCTAATAATTAATGCAAAAGCTAAAGAGTAAGCTAACTCAAAATAAAGATAAAGAAGTTCATATTTTGAATGTAAAATCCAACATATTTATAATGATTGATTGTTGTGATGTTAAATATCAAATGTTAACACTACACAATATATTTGTAATATAAATATTGGAGAATATTAAATTTCTTATCCAAATTACATTAAAATTAAATAATATATACCCAAAATATATAATATTAATTACAAAAATAACCCTTACACAATATAGTAATAAAATACATAAAATAAATAAATGAAAAATAAACACCAAAAATAAATAATAATGCATTGCTACTAGCATCTTAATTAAAAAAAAAACAAATTGTGCTCACGAAGACTAAACAACCTCATATATGATAACATAAAGTATACGTAAATATTCATTTAGGTATGTGTGGGGGCGACCGCCTTCATCCCAATAAAATATTTGTCATGAATTGTAATTTTCCAAATAAAATAAAATGCTTGTCTTTTCTGTCCTGTCCCGTGATGTGCAAATAATTCAAGTAGCATCAGTTGCATGACACCAATAAAAGCTCACGTGGATTCCATGCCTCATGGGTGGAGACAAGTCGACGTGGTCTCCCCTTGTGGTTCAATGGTTTCATTTTCCGAGGTGGCAGGCTTGTGATTAGCCTCGAGAGCCAGGTTCGGAAGACCGTTGGGAGGCCGACTAAAATAGTGATTTGGTAGATGAGTAGGTGGGGAATCGATGGTTTGGCGTTGAAGGAAAGCAATGAGGAAGAGCTTGTGAATCACGGTAGAGGAGTGTCTCTAATTTATGGTTTCTCAGTGGACAAGGGCGGGCCCTTCCCATTCTGCTTACGCAATTACAATCAACATCTAAGTTTAATGGAGGGCGCTACAATATTTGATGAATACGTTGGGAGTCATGGAAACAAGAATCGCCTCCTAACATTGCATCTCATAATGTATAAGGAGGAATAGAAGCCCTAAAAACATAACCAAGGAGAAATTTTACATTTATAATCAAAGAAAGGATTTCAAGAATCACAAGAGGGCAATTCAGGTGATTAAACTAAGACAAGAAAAAACGAAAATTGAACTTGAACCATAGCAACCCAGGGGATTAAACTAAGACAAGAAAAAATGAAAATTGAATTTGAATCATAGACTGTTTCAAAGAGATCCGGGATTTATGAAGAGACTACTTTATTGGGGATCTCTCAAGGTCTAACATCAATGAGAAATGTTTAAAACAATGGATCAAAAAAAATGGTAATCATTGTTCGGGTAATACTGACATTGTTTTCTTATGAAAAGAGGTTATATTACTTTCGTTTTTAGATCCTTTCGACAAACATAGATATTGTTGCTAGTGGGATTTGGTTTTGGGAGGATAAACACTCAAGCGTTCACTTAGGGAACAAAGGTTGATCCCCTGAAAGTTGGAGCAAACAAAGCCTCTTTCTAGATCAAACTTCCATACGCGCCTCCAAAAATTAGATAGAAGTAGTTTTCAAGGCCGTAAGCAATGCATTAGGTAGATACACCACTATAGATGATAAAACTAGAACCATGGAATGCAATGCCACTTCAATGGGTTGATTTTGTGTGGACCTAGAATTGGGAAATGGGCTCCAAAATATTATCAACGTAGTGGTTGGATGCATCATGAATATTGTTAGGTACTAGACTATAAAAAAGTTCCTCTAAAATGTGCAAAATGCAGACATTATGACCACCTTAAGAATTATTGCCCAGATAGGGGTGAAAGACACTTCCTATTTGAGGCCACAATTATGCAAAGCATATCTAGATAATGGAACTAGACTTAATTGATAAGGGTTGAGTGTCCTTCTCCTAGATTGAGGGACCTTGAAGCACATATTTATCCATTCAAAGACGAGGAGAGTGGGGAAGGTGCTAGAAATACTCCCTCAAGGACTCAAGAGGATCTACTTTTCCAAAGTCAGCAAGGCAACTCCTACTTTAATATGCAATTTGAATTTGATATGGCTCTTGAGTACAAATTCAAGGGAAAAGAAGCTATGAAAACTACAAATACCTAACCCCTACTTCCATTGTACATTGAATTTCCAATAAGAGATGAAGATTGGAAGATGGAATTTAAGAACATGAAAGAGGCACAAGGTCTTGGACCTATCACACTAGAGTATACTCATGGAAGCCAAGAGTAGATAAGCATGGAGTAGAAGCACAAGAAATATACATCAATGGAAATTCCAAGATAATCATTATCCTCTGATAAAGTGGGGCTCACATCCATAAAGAAAAGGTATCATTTGCATTCTTCCAAAAGAAGAAAGAAGACCAATTCAAGTGAGATCCCCAACGGAGGGTTGGAGATTGATGACAAAATGCTCTCACAGTTGACAAAGGGGAGGAAGTCACATATCCAAATGGGAAAAAAAGGAAGGTTGAGGATGAAGATAGTGGAGGAAAACAAAAGTCAATAGAAGATGCCCTTAGAGAAGGAAAATCCTCCTACGATAGTAAGTGATGCTTTTCTAATCCATAACCATAGGGGGATTATGGTCTCCCTTGAAACAAAAGTGCTAAATAGAAAAATCTATAAGTATATATTGGATGTCCTCTTTGTGTAGGAAACCATGGTGAGTAGTAATGATGCTATTGATTCTCTTCAGAATTGCTTAAGGGGTGGAGTTTTGTTGTAATTGATGTCAAGGGGATATCAAAGGGGCTACTTGTAGGATGGAAGAACTTTTGCATACTCAAGAACCATTTGTTCTTAGAATCTACTATAATTTGCACCTTATATGTAAAGGGCTTGAATAAGGACATGTATTTTGTTAATTTGTATGTACCCTATCTTTATAGGAAGGACCATTCATTGAATTTTTTGAACAACTTCTCTCTTCCAAGGGAAATCCTTGGTGGAGATTTAAATATAACCCTTAAAAGAGAGGAGTTTGGGGAGAAGAGGCTAAGCCTAACGTGCTTGCTGATTTCTTCCTTAAGTTGTTTGCAGACAAACATCTAGTTGATGTAGAGCCAAGTAATCTCAATCCCATGTAGAGAAATAATAGCATTGGTGACGAAATGATCACTAAGAGATTATTGTTTTCTTGTTTCACAAAGCATATTTATTGACGCTAGAAGATATAGATCATGGATTGCAATGGAAGGGACATTAGATCGTTATGTAGTCTTCTTTCAATTAGAAAGAGATGGTGAAAAACCTACATCACCTTTCAAGTTCAACTCCTTTTTTCTCAAAGATGAGAAATTCATAGAATTAATTCTCAAGGAATGGGTGTCATATGATCCTTCTTCTGGAAAACATGCAATGGAAACCATGTATAAGAACTTTAAAAGAGTCAAGATCAATGTTAAGGAATGGATCAAAGATGCAAATACACATAATTAAAGGACCTAAATGAGTTGGAAGGTAGGATGGAGTCGATTTCTAAGGAGTTTAAGACGGGGCCTATTTTATAAGGAGAAAAATATGGCATGGACAAGATTGCTAGAGATGAGAACAAGTTAGTAGCTTTGGAAGACACAAAATGGAGACAGAAAAGAAGGAAAGCTTGGTTGAAAGAAGGAGATGAAAGCACAATGCTCTTTCACATTTATGTTGAAGCCAAGAAAACCCAAAATACCATCTTAGAGTTCACTAACAAAAATCAAAGGTAGCAATGGCTCATTTCAAGGGCATTTTTACTAAACCTAGGCAAAAAAATATTATGGAAATCCTCCAAACTCTCTCTTACTTTACTAGGCTAGTAAATGAAGAATCATAACAAATTCCTAAGAGCTCATATCATTGAATAATCATTAAGGGATGTATTGTCTTCATTCCAAAGTGAAAAATATCTTAAATTGGATGGCTAGCCCTTCAAGTTCTACAAAAAATTCTATGATCTCATAGAAGGGATCTTCTTATGGATGTAAAGGAATCCAAATCGTCAAGTAAGTTTTCTATACCTCTTAATTCTACCTTTATCACTATTATACCCAAAATAAAAAAAAAATTGTATTCCTAGATTTTTATAGACCTCTATCTCTATGTAATTGCCTCTATAAGATCATTGCAAAAAACTTAACCATAAGGATGAAGCACATATTATCCAATATGATCTCAGAGGAAAATTCGAGTTCTTGGAAGGAAGGTAGATATCTGATGTTGTTGGTTTAGAAAAGGTGATGTTAGATTCAATAAAGAAAGAAATATCCCTTCACAAGTATCAAATTAGATCTATCAAAAGCTTATAACAGAGTAGACTAGACCTTTATTACCTTGTTGTTTATTCACATAGGATTTGATCCCAATTTGGCAATTGGATTGAAGACTGTTATACTACTCCTTCCTATGCATTTTTTTATTAATTAATGGTTCTCTCACCCATTTCTTCAAGCCTAAATGTGGGTTAAGACAAGATTGTTTGGACAATTCCTCAACATAATTATGAAAAGGATAGAAAGAAGAGGGAAAATTCAAGGGAACGCAGGTAGCAACATATCTCAATATCTCCCACTTATAACTATTTGTAGATGATGTGATACTCTTTGGTTTGGGCACTGCCAATGAGGCAAAATTCACTAAGGAATCTCTTTAGACATACTTCTTAACAACTGGTATGGAAATAAACACCATGAAATATACTCTTGCAGCGAATTAGATAAGAGAATTTAGGATAGACAAAATCAAGCTCGCCCACCCTTCCAAATATTAAAAATAATTGAGGATCCAATGAAATACCTAGGATTCCACCTTCAAGCAAATGTTATTCTTATAATGACTAGCTATGGTTATTTGAAAATTTTGAAAAGAAGATCAATTAGTGGTGCAACATATGGATTTCCTTAGGTGCTATATTGACCTTAATAAATTAATGATTAAAGAAACCATGTTCTTTTGGATGTCAATGGCATATATTCATAAAGGGTACTAAACAAAATAAGGAAATTTTTTTGTAGATATATGTGGGCTAGGAAGAAATACAAAGGATGTATCCCCCTTGTAAGTTGGAAAAATATATTAAAACCCCAAAATTGGGGAGGATCGGAACAAAAGGTGTTGAAACTCAAAACCTATAGCAGTGAAAGGGGTACAAATAACTATGTCTACAAAGGGGTTGTAGAAAATTATTATGAAAAAGAAATACATAGAACCTTTAAGCCTAGAGGCATGGATATGGATCCCTTGGTTCTAGTGTATTTGATAGATTGAAATTACTATTAAAAACATATCCCCTAATAGGATACAACCATGATTGGTTAATTGGAAATGGAAAGCAAGTTTGTATTGGTAGAAATACCTAGATAGGGGGGATGGAGGTTCTAGTATATTATCACAACATCTTATAACGCAACTTCATGATAGTAATATTTTTCAACGTGAAAATGTTTATAACAAATAACAAGAAAATTAGTGGATTGCATGCTGGAAAAAGGCAAATGAGATAGGAATCCATAATGCTTTGGAAAAAGAATCGAATCAATACGATTAATTCCTCGGATGCTTGCATGGAGGAATGGAGTTGGCTTGAGGATTCCTAGATTGAGACAATGTCCATGCAAGGGGAGTGGACCCAGTGGAGTACATGGATTAAGAGGTTCATTGAAGGCTTGTAGGAGGAGCACTAGACACATATCTTGGAACACCCTTACTTTTGGAGCCTTACTTGTGGATGGCATCAACTTGGAGTTGGAGCTTTACATGTGTACCCTTGGAGTGTAGTGCTCCACATGTTTGAGCCTACTTTTGGATTTGTAGGTTGCTCGTAAGGGAATATGCCCACATGTGTGTTTTTTTCCTCCCTTATCTCTCATATATATAAAGGAAA
Source organism: Picea abies (assembly GCA_900067695.1). Lineage (NCBI taxonomy): Eukaryota > Viridiplantae > Streptophyta > Pinopsida > Pinales > Pinaceae > Picea > Picea abies. The sequence continues at coordinate 10,587 of CBVK0103708114.1, forward strand.
GAGAGAGTCCTTTCATTCATAATTGTTCTTATCACTCTTGTGTTAGATGCAACTAGAGGAGTGCACTAGTATTCCTCTCTCTTGGACCTTCATTTATTCTTTACCTCTCTTTTCTTGAAGTTTCTAGGGTTTCTTGGAGCATCTTGAATACTAGGGTTAGAGTTTTGAGATGAAACCTTAGGTTGTATTTGTTAATAGAAGAAGAAGAAGAGACATATTTCCTTCGAGGACATGCTTGTGTGATGCTATCATGTTGGAGCTCCTATGTGTGAGATATGGTTTTCATTGTTTTCCCTAGCTGAATTTTACAGAGCTAGAGGATTGTATTATCCTTTGGATAAGGCTATAGTATGTACGTGAACTTATTGTTTATGCACGTACATGAAGTTTCTAGCTGTCCAAAATTGCCTATATTGCATATTTTATTTTCAACCATCTATTTTTTTATGGCCTTGTAATTTCCAACACTTATATTTCTTGTTGAATTTGACACGAGTTAAGGTTTCAATTATTAAGGAGTTTAATATTTATATTGAATAACATAGGACATATTTGATTTTGTATTTACAATTGTCCTAAGTGATTTTAAGATCTATTTTATGCACGATAAGATTGTCCTACAAGGTTGAAACTTATTAGCATGTTTTAGTGTCTTTTCTCTTGAATTGCCTAGTGGATTGGGGTTGTTAGGAGAAATAGTGTTCATTGTTGTTGTTGTTTTATTTATATTTCATAACAAATCTAAGGCTAAAAATTCATAGGGTTAAGATTTGGGAAACCTATAGTTAAGAGGTGGAATTTATGAATTGTCCAATTCACAAAATTTCTACAAAATCAATCCAAATAAAGGATTGTTGGGACACTATAGATCAAACCTAATAGTTCTTATGGATTATTTGATGGATCATCAAATAGAAATGTGAATACTTGTGGGGTCGGAGGTAGTATTGTGATTTCTGAAAATCACGAGATCCTTTATGAATGCAGTCCTTGAAATGACACAAATAATTATGCAGAGATCATATTAGTCACCATAATTATGGTCATTCCCTATTATGATAGTATATTAATTGACACAAACATTTATGGAGATTCTAAACTAGTGGTGGATTGGTTAAGAGGAGTAAGGATATCAATTTTCACATGCAACTCTATGTGAATAATTTCATATCTGAAAATTGCTTCCTAGTGATCTAACTATCATTGAACAACTTTACACTGAAATTATTGACTAAAAACATATGTAGCGGAAACAACAAGATCATATATGAATCATCAATACACAAGAGACACAATAATTATGTTCTGTAACTTTATCCAATTCTTCAAATATGAGGACAAAACTAGTCCTCTCAATGTCACCAAATATGAGGACAACCTTCTCCTTCAATAACCATAAAAATAAAAAGACCAAACCTCAACAATATTTTGGAAATATCCTTTTCCCACAAATATGGTGTAGACCACCTGTATGTCTTGTTGATGTCCCTGTCAACCTGTACGTATATGTACCTACCCAGAAAAATCAGATGTGTGATTCACCTTACTGGAAACCCTCAGACATACATTGTTTACTCCACTGCAAATTGCATATACCTTATATGTGATTTGTCTGTCTGCAATCCACGTATATATATGCTTCGTCCTCCTGCAAACCATATATAGTATAAAACATTCACTCCACATATGTGACGTTCTTCGCTTCTCTCTCTTGGGCCAAATTCACCACCTTGCAGACTTTCCCTTTGCTAAGATCACCAATCCTCCTAGCAAAAGTGAAGACTCACTTGTGATAGCTCCATCATGTCTCCACACACTCTACATGATGTGTAATATCACAATGACCTCTCTTCTTTATATACAACCCTTAGGGGTCAATGTAGAAACCCCCCCATAAGTCAACATCAAATTAGGATTTCCCTGTGGGTGTGAAGCCTCAACACAAGCCCACAAATCCCATCATCAAACCCATGAATCCCCCACTCAAATCCAAGGGGTTTTTCACCAAACTCAAAGTGTGATGTGGTGCCCATGACAATTCCCACACACCCAACACCTAGGGTCATGTGAGAATACCTTCCCGAAGCTACAAAAATCAACACTCCCTCTTAGCGAGGAAGGTATTCTCACCACACTAGCTACAAAAATCAACACTCCCTCTTAGCGAGGAAGGTATTCTCACCACACTCCACAAGTGGGAATGCATCTCGATGTTACCAAAGAATCAACATTCCCTCTTAGCGAGGGAGGAATTTTATCCTCCATCACCACTTGGAAGTATCTATGTCTCTCGTATTGGATCCTCTACGACAATTGCTCTCCAATCTGTCTTATCAGTTTCTCCCTTTATCACTGAAGCAATTATTTCTCTCCAGTCCTTCTAATTGGATACATCCTCGGTCACTGAAGAAAATAATGTTGTTTGACATGATCCCATCCTGGAATACATCCTGCTCCTAGAAGCTTCCTTCCTCCAATCCTCATGTATGGCCTCCTCAACCCATGACACCTGCCTGAAATTCTTGGAAGATTCCTCTCTCCCATCTAGACCTAAAGGTTGGATCCCATTGAGCAACTAACTCTCCCTCTGAGCCCCATTACTTCCTCTGAAGTCATACTCACTCTGAGTCTACACAACCTATGGATCTACGTGCTCCATGTCTATTGAACTCTACATGGTCCTCGGAGGCTGCTACTCCCTACTATATATTGAGGGATGACTCCCTCTAAACTTCGGCTCCCTCTGAGCCTGTACCACTAGTGGAGCTACCTGCTTCACCACTGGTGGGGCCACCTGCCTCACCATTAGTGGAGCTACCTTCTCTCTCTGTGTTACTGGTGGGGCCACCTGCTTCACCATTAGTGGAGTTACCTTCTCTCTCTGTGTTACTGGTGGGGCCACCTGCCTCACCATTGGTCGAGCCACTTGCTCCTCCTCATCTATCTCTCTGCTCTTGTTGATCACAACATGCATAGGTTGGCCCCTTCCCTCCCTAACTCCAAGAATCACCACTAATTTGAAGATAGATCGTCTAGGAACAAACAACACCAATCCATCCAAATCATCCCTGGACATCAACTGAATCTCCTCCTGGATACAATCAGTCCATATCTTATCAAACCCTGGCAATGTATCTTGTGCACAGATCCCCTGCACAAAAGGTTCTGAAGACCCGGGAAGACAAAATCAACATACAATAACACCATTCCATCTTGGAACAAAACCGAGAACACACTCCTGGCACCCATAGCACATTTTCCACTCACAACACACCCCCTAACTCCGTCTGGAATACCACTACTACATATCCTTGTACTACATCTCTGGTCCTTCTATTAAGCTCCTTGTACATACCTGAGTAAGACACTGTGACACTCATGAGAAAATATTGTGCCCCTATCATGTGCTGGTGGTTCTCATTGTATAAGAACTATGCAATCCTCCAAGGCAAGTATCCTGCTTACCCAAATCACGATCATCCAATGAACTTCTTCGAAGTCCATCATCCAAGTCACAAAACTCTTTGTGCATACACATTGCAATTGAACCTGTGTCGTCTCCCTGAACAGTCTCAAGTTGCGGTTGGACACACGTGCAATTGAACGTGTGTCGTCTCCCTGAACAGTCTCAAGTTGCGGTTGGACACACGGTCTAGTCCACTCTATACCACCTCAACTCATCTATGCAAGTGTCATCATCCTCCTGGGTCAAATACCTCATACATATTCATACCTCGAAAATGTGCAACTCTTTGGCCAGATGAAGACTCTATCTCGTCAACTTGTGATACACATGAAAATATCTCATCCATTCCAAATCATCTAAGTTGCACCCATCGCAACTCACTATGACAATCCATCGAAAGTCCAGCCATAGGTTTGGAAATATTCCACACAACATACTACTAATATCTAGGCTCTCTACCAATTCACCAGAACTCCCAACCTACCACACCATCGAGCTGCAATATCCCTCTCCATGTCTCAAATCAGAGACCATCTAACTTGTTGCCACCTATAACTGTCACTGTAGCTCCCTCTCAGAGCTATCACATGTGACCTGCTAGGAACAAGAACAAGAACAAGAACAACACTCATCCAGTTCTATATCTAAAATGTGTCTCAAGATGATCACCTTCTTCAAATCCCAAGCTTTGATACCATGCCAATTTTCACATGCAACTCTA